>MU839467.1:0-272556 GCA_030685255.1 Podospora conica | reverse complement strand
ATAGGAGAAGCGTTTATTATACTCTTCTTCATCCGAGTAGTCCTCTGGGCGAGTAGCCTCGAATTCTGTAATCTTATTTTCCAGAATTGTAAGTTTATCCTCTAAGGATAGTTCCTCGAGGGATTTCGGAATTTTGTAACCCATTTTAGAGTTTTGTTTAGCCTTTATTTCAAGGCTTATAACAGGGGTTTGTTTAGCCTTTAAAAGGCCAGTGACAGGGTTTTGTTTAGCCTTTATTTAAAGGCTAGTGACAGAGATTTGTTTAGCCTTTAAAAGGCTAGTGACAGAGATTTGTTTAGCCTTTATTTAAAGGCCAGTAACAGTAGTTTGTTTAGCCTTTAAAAGGCCAGTGACAGGGCAGGAAGGAGATATAAATCCGGGAGTGTAACCCGGGCTTATAACCTCAAAAGCCGTACTTGGAAGCAGAGTACGGAGACGGAGGCAAAAGGTAGGCAGTGAAGAAAAGTAGGTCTACTAAAGTTACGTAGTTGGTACGCGATTACGTAGTTACGATACAGTTACGTAATTACCTTGCGATCGCCTTATATATAGTTATGTAATCTGTATATAGTTCTTGTAATTAAGTAGTTATTTACCGACTAGTCGTACGACAAGTGTTACGACTATTATATAGCTGCTAACAGGGTACTATTACGTATATATGTGGATACTATATGTAAGTTGGTATAGTGAAGCATGTAATCGATTATAACGATAAGACCTTAATTGCTAGAGGTCGTAAGTTCGAATCGAACTGCCCGTACTAAGATAAATCTTATTATTATATAAGTTTGCTAAAGAAATGTAAAGACTATTACTTACTATCTAAAGAATTAGAAGTATAGTACTTAAATTAATGGATATTAAGTAATATTTAAACTTAAATAACTAGCTTTATATACTAGAAAGAAATATTAATCCCATTAGCTAAGTAAATAAATCTAAGGTTTTATTCTTTATTTTACGAAAGGTAAGTTTTGCTATTTAACAAGACTAAAGATAACTAAATTAGATCTTTAATTATAAACTAGTGCCTGTAAGTAATAAGTAATAAAAGGCTAAACGCTATTAAATAGCACAAGGTATGTAATATAATTACTAAAGTGATTAACGTATAAGGGGGTAAACATAATAATTAAAGTCGTTAAGGAGGAAAAGAAATCCTCTCTCCCTGCGGAGGGTTTAGTTCTATATTTACAAAGGGGGGCCGCCTTTAATACAGGGCTCTCTACCCTCCAAGGTAGCTAGATTAGTCGCAGTAGTACGGTAGCGTTATTTCTAGCTATTTCTAGCTATTATACTCCGTACCTCGGTACTTTGCCAAATACTAAGATTAACCTTATAATACTTAACTAGGGTTGTCCTTGTAATTAGAAACAGAGATTATCCTAGTAATAAACCTAGGATATCTCCTTTATACTATAGCCTTATAGGAATTATATTATTTATATAGGATACTAAGAACATAGAGTATTTAAGGTATATAAAACAACCCTTATTATAAATAAATACTATAAAGCCTAGTTTAGTTATAGCTTCCTTTAAGCTTTTATACTAGAGTCTAGGTAATTATTCTATATAGTAAAGTACCTATTTTAAGTTAAAGTTTAAGTATTTTCCTTTTTAAAATTTAGTTAGTTATTATATATAATTTTGTACGTTTATTAAGGCGTATATAAAGGCTTTTTTTAAATCGTATTATAGGAAAGACTAGGTTAAAGATAAGGTCGTAGTTACTATAATAATAAGATTTATCTTAGTGCGCGCAGTGCGATTCGAACTTACGACCTCTGGTAATTAAGGTCTTATCGTTATAATCGATTACATGCTCCACTGCACCAACTTGCATATAGTATCCACTACATACGCAATAGTGCCCTGCAGGCAGCTATATAATAGTCGTAACACTTGTCGTGCGACTAGTCGGCAAATAACTGCTTGATTACAAGAACTACGTGCAGATTACGTAACTACGTGTAAGGCGATCGCAAGGTAATTACGTAACTGCGTCGCAACTACGTAATCGCGTGCCAGCACGCAATTTGGTCTCCGCGCCTCAGGCAGCGAATTCAAAGGCCTGGGAACGAGTATAAGAATAGCTCTCCCCCTCGAGTAGAAAAGTTCTAGATTAATCCTTCATCTAATACAATTACAACTTTCTACTCCATCTTCCTTAGCACTTATCAGTACCCCCACTTCTCTTATCACGGACCTACTTTAGTAGGTCTACTTTTCTTTACCGCCTACCTTTTACCTCCGTCTCCGTATTCTGCTTCAAAGTACGGTTTTTAAGGTTATAAGCCCGGGTTGTACTCCCCGATTTATCTTTTTCCTTCCAGTTACTAGTCATTTAAAGGCTAAACAAATCCCTGTTACTAGCCTTTTAAAAAGCTAAATAAATCCCTATTACTGGCCTTTTAAAAGGCTAAACAAATCCCTGTCACTAGCCTTTTAAAGGCTAAATAAATCACTATCATTAGCCTTCTAAAGGCTAAACAAACCATTGTTATAAGCCTTTAAATAAAGGCTAAACAAAACTCTAAAAATGGATTCCAAAATCCTGAAATCCCTCGAGGAAATGTCCTTAGAGGACGAAGATACTATTCTGGCGAATATTATTATAGAGATAGATACTACTTACCTAGAGGACTACTCGGATAAAGAAGAGTATAATAAACGCGTCTCTTATCTTATCGATATTTTTAACAAAACACTTACTAAAGCAGAAAAGAAGGAATAAGGTATTTATATACTATCCTAAATAAAAAACAAAAAAGAAAAGAGAACTAACTTACTATTTAGTAAGGATAGATAAAAGCGCAGATACTATTTCTAAGATAGATTATTAAAACTAGATATTAGATACTACTAAACAGGCGTTTATAGTTTACAATAAAAGATTATTTTTATACTTTCGAATTACGGATAGTAAAAGAATAATAATCTTATATAACTACGTCTAAATAAATATAGGAATTTATCCTATTAGGAATATAATCCTTATTTCGATAAACTAAAAAGGTGAAAATATTACCTTAAGTTTATTAAATACTACTAGTTGAATACTTATAAAGTTATAAAAACTATAAGTAGTTTATTAATTACTACTAGTTTAATAATTAAAAAGTTAAATAAACTATAAGTAGTAGTAGAAACAAATATTACTACTATAAAACAAATACTTAGAATTTAAAAGTAATAAATAGTAAAAACTAATTCCTATAGGAATAAAAGCTGTAATAATACTTTATTATTCTACTATTAGTAGTCTAGTTAATACTAGCAAAACTAGAAAAAAGAAAAGGATTTAGTTATTAAGAATAGTTAAATATAATAACAGCTTACGAAAGTTATTAGAAAACCAGGAAGAAGATACGAATCCTTACACTGCTACTTAAATTAAAAGGCAGAGTATTAAGAAATTATCTTATATACTAAAAACTAAAAGAAAAGGATTACCTTATTAAAAGGATATATCTAATCTATATAGTCTAATAAACCCACTTAACTATAAGGAAAATACCTTGCTAATAGTGAATAAAAACAAATACTATTAAGTTACCTATACTAGGTAATTTATCGGACTTTAAATACTCCGTGAAACTCTAATTTTAGAAATTATAAAATTAGAAGAAAACAATTCCTTAGATAATAATAAGTCTAGGAAATAAAGGATAAGTACAACCTAGAAAGCCAAGCTAGTACTCTATAAAAGGAAATATATATCCTATAACCGAGAGCTAGAGTAATTCTACTTAAATAAGTCTACTAAATATAAATACTTAGAATGCAGTAGTAATACCTTTAAGTACTAAAATCACTCGGCGGCAAATAGGTATTTGTTATAAAGCAAAACCTAATTATGAATACTATTAAATATAAAAGACCTAATTTCATATACTATTAAGTATAAAAAGAGAATAAGTAATACAAGGTTTTAACTAAGTACTTAGAATCGAGAATCGGTATCTTTAGTACTACTTACCGCTTTAGGGGCTTGTAAAAAATAATACAAGAATTATAACTAGGATTTCCTATAAATATAACGTTAAGAAATACGTTTATATCGTTTAAACGATTTAAAACTATAGGAGAGAGTAGAAATAAAAATACAAAGATACTAGCAAGTAAAACCAGGAGAGAGTTTAAAAATAAACGCTTCTAAATACGAAAATAAAAGCTAATATCTCTATATAATACTCTACCTCGTATATAAGCTAAAGATAAACGGAGAAAGAAAACCTATTAATACGAACTCTATCTAATAAAGGTACGAGTGTTTTTAATTATAGTAAATCTACTGTATTTAGTTAGCATAAATAATTTATATAAAACGGAGAGGTTAAACCTATTAAAACGAACTATACCTAATAAAGGTACGAGTGTTATTTAATTATGGAAAAAACTATTCCGGATTTATTTAGTATAAATAAAGAAACCGGTACTATTACTCGATTTAATACGTTTAAAACGAATACATTAAAGACTGTTTTATTAAATAAATTCCTAGCTTGCTACGTAGATGTATTATAAAAAGCAGATGGATAATCCATAAAGTATTCTAAATAAGAACTATTAAAATCTAGTACTTAGGCCTACCTAGTACCTTTTTAGGTACAGACTTTGTAATTAAAAAAGGAGAATCTATTACTACTAGTAAAAAGTAAATATTTAACCTATTAGAAAAGTATAATAAATACGATCTATAGATTTACAACTCTAACAGAACCAGGAGTAAAGCTATACTAAATATAAGACTATAAGTCTAATAAAAAGAAGATGTCCAAACTATAATAATTTTTCTTCCAAACCGAATAACGTATCCTAGAAAAGAACGTTAGATCGTATCTAAGGCTACAAAAATAAACTACGGACTACTTTTGAAATAAATAGAAAGTAAGCTATTAGGGATTTAATATATCTAAACCTTTAAAAAAGTTTAAAACGGTTATATAGATACTATTTAAATAGTTAATCTAGTTAGAAGAATATAACCAAAGAAGTATATATATCCTTTATTAAGGAATATAGTTAATTAGAATACTACTTTATTAAGAATACTAGCTTTAAGCAGTACTATATCTTAAGAACCAGGTTTTGAAAATAAAAATAAAAAAGAATCTGGAAAGGAAACCTAGTATTTAAGTCATACCCTAAACTATATCATTAAATCTAATAAACTAATACCTAGAGATTAAAGATCCTAGTATTAGTAATAGATAACTAGCTTAACTACTAGTAGAGAATAGTATTTACTATACACGTACGAAGTAAATCGGCGTAGTATTTTACTATATCCCTAGCTAAGATAGAATATAGCTATTAAATTACTTATATAGTAAAAATAACTTAGCTGATCCTGTAACTAAAAAAGGGGTAAAAGAAGGCTATACGATGAAATAAAAAGTTATTAATCGTTAAATAAGGAAGTATAAATTATATTTCCTGCCCTCTTTAAATTAAATAAACCCTAAATAGCGATAAGGATACGTAGTGAAATAAAAAATAAAAGTCTTATATATTAAATTAGTACTCTAGCCAAAAGTCTAAATCTTTAACTAGATTACGGGGGGTATATAATAATAAGATTTATCTTAGTACGCGCAGTACGATTCGAACTTACGACCTCTAGTAATTAAGGTCTTATCGTTATAATCGATCACATGCTCCACTGTACCAACTTACATATAGTATCCACATACATACGTAATAGTACTACCCTGTAGGCAGCTATATAACAGTCGTAACACTTGTCGTGCGACTAGTTAGTAAATAACTACTTGATTATAAGAACTACGTATAGATTACGTAACTACGTATAAGGCGATCGCCAGGCAATTACGCAACTACGTCGCAACTACGTAATTAATCGCGTGCGTAACTACGTAATCGCGTGCCAGTACGTAATTTAGTCTCCGCGCCTTAGGCAGCGAATTTAGAGGCCTGGGAACGAGTATAAGAATAGCTCTCCCCCTTAAGTAGAAAAGTTCTAGGATAATCGTTTATCCAATACAATTACAACTTCCTACTCCATATTCCTTAGCACTTATCAAGTGCCCTACCTTTCTTATCTCGGACCCACTTTAGTAGACCTACTTTTCTTTACTACTATCTCGGACCCACTTTAGTAGACCTACTTTTCTTCACTACCTACCTTTTACCTCCGTCTCCGTACTCTGCTTTCAAGTACGGTGGAAGTACGGCTTTTGAAAAGCTAGGTATAAAAGCGATTTAACCTATTATTAATAGCTTTAGATTTCTTCTTTAGTAGACTAGTAATCTGTATTCCTTAATAGCTTGACTCCTAGTTCTACTAGGGTTACGTATTTATAGAGATCGTATTTATTTTATTTCTCTAATAGCTTTCGTACGTATTTCTACGAATGGATAGTTATAGACTCTTATTCTTTAATTACATATCTTAACCTAAAAAGGTACTTAGTAGGCCTATGTATTAGACTTTTAATGTTTTATTTAGAATAACTATAAGGTTTTCGATCTACTTTCTATTTAGCCCTATAGTAATATTATTATCTACGTAATAAAGTAGAATTATACTATATTCTTTATTAATAAAGCAGCCTTTATAGTACTTTATTATAGTAAATCCAGCTATAGTAATAGCTTCTTTAAAAAAGATAGGATTTTTTTATCCTTAACAAATCCAATTAACTTAGAGGGCATTTCTACTATTAAGTACGCTAAAGGAGACTTACGCTCCAGAAGGGGTATAGTACTCTAGAGTCTAGAAATCTATATTTCGGAGTTACTAGATATCGATCCTAATAACTTTAAAGATATAGAACACTTTATAAGGAGCGTACGCTATTTAACTAACTAACTACTAGATTTTGGAATTAAAATGGTAAACGTAGTAACTATCGGACTAGTTAGGAAGAGCCTTCCGAAGCGATTTAGGCCTTTCAGCTAAACTCTACTAGTATAGTTACGCCCTAATAAACCCGGCTATAAGCTAAAAGAGTTCTTCAACTAATTCTTAGACGAAGATCGTTAGACTACGGATTACCTAACCAAAAGTATTTTCTTACCGCTTTTAAGTGCCCAGAGCAGGGGGTCGCTGCACTTCTAGGGGAGGTCGTCGCTAAGCCAAAACTCTAGTAACAAGCTGTAGTAGTATTAGCGACAAGGGCCCTTAAAGGTACAGTAACCTTTTCTTGCCGGATTTATTATCTTGGCAGCCTTGGCAAAGGCGGTAAGAAAATACTTTTGGTCGCTGTCTCCGTAAGGCCGAACACTCCGCTTTAAATAAGATTTAAGCTGACGTAGTATATAATAGCGTACGTTCTAGTATCTATACTACGTAAAAGAGCGTTAAAAGTCCTTAGAAAAAGACTAACGGGTAGTACTATAAGTTTTATAATTAATCTACTTATAGTACCTAAGACTATAGGAATGTATTCGGAAAAGACGGTTATAGCGGTTTAATCCAGACTTTAAAGAGTAAAAAGACTAAGGAATCTACTAAGAGTTAGATAGTACGAGAAAATAGGGCTTGCGCGCAACGCGAAAAGGTAATTCTAGAAGCCTTGATTAACATATAAAATCTAGTACTAGAACTACCTAATCCAGAGCCTGCGAATAACTCTACTAGCTAAGCTATAAATCCAAATATAAATCTAAACGAAGAAATCGATCTATTCGGAAATCTTAAGATATTAACTTTAAATATCCCTTATATACTTAAAAAGGTTACTAATATCTAAGGAGTAATAAGAGAATACAAAAGGTAAAGTAGATCTATTATACTAGACTAGACTGTAATAACTAGATTGTAGATACTACTATAGAAACTTATATAGTTTGTAGAAAAGGTTATTTTACTTCTTTCTATAACTCCGAAAAATATGTTAGCTAGGGGAATGTAGAGACTATTACTATCTATGGAATTAGAAGTAAAATATTTAAATTTAAGAAAACTAAGTAGTATTTCACTTTAATACTAAAACTAAAGATAACTAATTAGGATCTTTAATTACTACTAGAAGGATTTTAGGAAAACTATACTAGCTTTTAATAAAGGTAGTTAATAAAACTATAAGAAATACTATCTAGGAAATATAATCCTTGCTAATAAGTAGGCCTTAAAAGTATTTGAGCTTATAAACGACTTAGATTAATTATTCCATTAACGATTTAGCTATATTAGCGAAAAAGTAATTAAGGCTTTAAGATTCTTCATAAATAGTAATCTTTTTAAATTAAGCTAATAAAATATAACTAAGCTATAAAAAGCTAATACTACTAAATACTTTTAATAATTAGAAAGTAGTTATATTAAATTGAAAAAAATAAATATAATCGAAATACCTTATCTAAACTATTATATTTAGAAGATAAAAATATTAAAGAATAGCCTATATGTTTAAAGGCAAAATTAAAACAAAATATTAAGAAAATATCTAATATAATAGAATTAATTAAAAAGGAATATCTTACTAAAGTACGATCTGAGCTTTTAATCTTTGTAGTCTAATTAAACTACCTACTTACGATAAAAAGAAATATATTATTACTTTTCTAGATTTAGATACTAAATATCTAGAAGTAGAATTATTAAATATAGAAGACAAAACCTATAACGGGTTTAATCGATTTAAGGCTAAAGCTACAAATCAAGCTACTAATAATAACAAAATAAAGAGCTTCGCTAGCGACGAAGGCGGAGGGTTTATTAATAAACGCTTTAAATCTACTTTAGATAAAGCTCGAATAATTTATCAAACCTCTTCGCCGTATACTAGCCAACGGAATAGCGAAGTAGAAAATAAGGTACGAGCCGTACTAATTCATCCTAATATACGGTAGTATTTATAGGAGGAAGTACTACTAGCGGTTATATATTTATATAATAAAACTCTGTATAGTTAACTAGGTTATAAAACTCCGTACGAACCGAAATATAAATTAAACTTAAATATAAATATTATTAGAACCTTTAGAAGTCTAGTTTATTTTAAACGTAAGCTAGTACCTAGTAAACTAGATTAAAGAGGTATTTTAGGAATTATAATAGGATACGAAACTATAGATACGAATTATCATATCTAGGATTTAGAAAAGAATAGACTAATCTAGGTTAGAGACTTAAAGATATTAGAGAATAAGCTTCTAGTACCTGGCAATCCTTTTAACTATAAGTATAATAATTTACAAAAAGTAAATACTAATAATCGTAATAATACTATAGAAATAGAACTATAAGATAATAATGTAGAAACAAATAAGGATTTAATATATTTATAACCTATTAGTTTTATACCTTAAAGTCTGGAACGCTCTATAGAGTAAGGCTATCCGGAAGAAGAAGTAAATACTAGTACTTCGAAATTAAATAATAATATTATTCCAGAACTAAGCTCTCCGGTTGTTACTAAAAATAAACCACGTCCAAATAAAGTTATTCCTCGTAATACTCTATATAGGAGATATTAGTAATACGAGGATGATATAGATAAATTGAGTAAAGGTTTATACTATATTAATATAGTAAAAGATATATACTAAGAACTAAAGACTTATAAATAAGTAATAAGATAGCCGTGTAAATAAATAAAGAAGAGAACAAAGCATATTATTACAAAGTTAAGCTATAATAATAAAATACATAGGTTTAGGGGAGTATATAATAATAAGAGGATATTCTAAGGTTATTATAGAAATAATTCCTGTTACTACTTATAAGGATAACCTTAGTTAATCATTATAGGGTTAATCCTACGTACTTTTTACAAGGTATATCCTTTATATAAACCGGAGCAGAGCCTCCGGCTAAGTAGGGTTAATCGTAGCTAAGTAGCAAGGCCGAGTGAAAGCCTCCACGTAAGTAAGATTAATCGCAGTAAGTAGCAAGTAGTAAGTTACGGAGTGTAATAGCTTGTAATAGCTAGAAATAACGAGAAATAACGCTACCGCACTACTGCGATTAATCTAGCTACCCTTAAGGATAGGGGGCTCTGTATTATAGGCGCCCCCCTCTGTATATATAGAGCTTTATAGACCCTATGGAGGGAGATAAGATTTCTTTTCCTCCTTAACGAATTTAACTATTATATTTAACCCCCTATCACTTATTTAAACTACGAACCTTGTGCTGTATTATAGCGCTTACCCTTCTATACCTTGGTAATCACCCTTCTGTGCTAACTATTTCCAGGTACTAGTTTATAAGTATATACCTAAGGGTAGCCGTAGCGAAAGTAGGGTTTATCGTATTTCTATATAATAAAGGCTACTTTGTACATACTAAATACTCTAGCTCCCTACAATGCTACGTAGATAATATAATCACTATAGGGCTAGATAAAAACTAAATTATGGAAGTATTAGAGGAAATACGTAGAACTATTAAAATCTAGTATTTAGGTAAGTCTAGTACCTTTCAAGGCTTTAAATTCGAAGAATAAGAATCAAATAGTATTATTATGTATTAAAATAAGTATACCTAAACCCTATTAAGTAGATTTAATCAGGATAGTATCTATAAATATTATACTCCGTTAGTTAATAATTTAAAACTACAGAAATCCATAGATAAGGCTTTAAACGAAGAAATTTACCTATACTAATAGCAAGTAGGTGGCTTATTATACCCAGCGTTAAAGACGCGCCTAGATATTAACTTTATAGTTAACAACTATGTAAGATTACTTCTAATCCAGAAAAAGACTATTAGAAAGCCTTAGATCGTATCTAAAGCTATTTAAATAATAAACCACGGTACGGCTTATACTATAAAGCCGTTAATACAATAATAAATATTTCTATTCCTGCAACTCTTGGATATATAAATACCGCCTACGCAGACGATCTAATCGCAAGGCGTAGTACTACTATCTACGAATTGTTTCTATTAAGAACTAGTATAAGTTAATAGTTAGTATACTACTATATAGAAGACTTAAAGCTTTAGTACTAAGTACTAAAGCTAAATATTAAGGTATACGAGATATGGATCGGAATTATAGTATCTTATATATAGCCTAAATACTTTAATTTAATTACTAAATCTAGAATAGTCTATTAAATTACTCGTCTTAGTAACTGATAGCGAGTTAGCTAAAGCCTTAGCTGTAAATCTAGTACTTATATAAAACAACTAAATAAATCGAAGTCTCTTATTACTATATTCGCCGCTAAGTAGAAAAGAAAAAGAATTAATAGTGATATATATAAGTAGTAAGACTAGTCTAGCTAATCTATTAACTAAAAGTAGAGATACGGTAATTTACTAATTTCTGTAAACGATAAAGCTTAATAGAAAAAGAGTAACGTTAAAACTATATTATTCTATCTACTTTAAAGGCTTAATAAATTAGATAACCGTATAAAGAACTAAATAAGAAAAGAAGAGTAAAGACCGTATTATTATAAAGTTAAGTTAAGATAATAAAATATTATCTAGCTTAAGGGGGGTATATAATAATAAGAGGATATCCTAAAGGTATTCTTAGGATAACCCCTATTCCTTTTTATAAAGACAACGCTACTTAATTACTATAAGGTTAATCTAACCTGCTACTTATAAGGATAACCCTAGTTAATTATTACAGGTTAATCCTACTTACTATTTATAAGGTATATCCTGTATATTAGCCGGAGTAAAGCTCTCGGCTAAGCAGGGTTAATCGTAGCCAAGTAGCAAGGCCGGATAAAAGCCTCCGCGTAAGCAAAGTTAATCGTAGCAAGTAGCAAAGTAGCAAAGTGGAAAGTTACGGAGTGTAACAAATTGCAATAGCTAGAAACTACCAGGATAACGCTAACGTACTACTACGGTTAATCTAGCTACTTCCGGGAAAAGAGGTCCCCATATTACAGGCCCCCCCTCTGTATATATAAGACTAAACCCTCCGAAGGAAGATGGGATTTCCTTTCTCCTTTACAAGTTTAATTATTATCTTTAACTTCTTATACGTTAGTTACTTCAGAGACTACACTACGTACATAGGGCTATATACAGCGCTTACCTTTCTGTACTATAGTAATTACCCTTCCGTCAGGGTAGGCAAAAAGTTAAGTTAAGTTAAGCTAGGGCGTAACTCGTAACCTAACTAGAAAAGTTAAGTCAGACTTGTAAGTTAATTTAAGTCATTTAATAAAAGTAATAATAATTAAATTAAGGTATATTACTATATATACTAGTAGTATAAAAGCTTAAAAATACTTTATAGAAGTCTTTATATTTTTATAACTTATATATATCAAGATATACCTTATATAAAAAAGATTAAATATTAAAATAAAATAAAGATTATTAGAGAATCTATAATATATAAAGCTATAGGATATACTTTAATGTCTATTGTATAGTTATAATATATATATATATATCTATCTATTTAGATAGCTATTTAGATTACAGAATATCTTTAAGTATACTTTTAATTAATAACTTTTTAAGTTATTCTAGTTAAGTTACGGCTTAACTTGTCTTTTGCCGAGTTAAGCTACGACCTGACTTTTAACTGAACTTTTATAAGTCTGACTTAACTTAACTCGTGACCTTTAACTCGTTACTTTTTTACCTACCCTGCCTTCCGTGCTAACTGCTTCTAGGAACTAGTTTATAACTATAGAAGCAAAGGTAGCTAAACTAATAAAGTATCTTCTAGCTATAACGCTTGGAACTAGATACTTTAAGCTATATAATCGCTAGTAGTTAAGGGGATTAATATAGAAGGTTAATTTATATTAAAGATATAGATAGTATTAATAGGCCTAAGTATTAATAATAACTATTAATCTTACTTTTATATCGGTAATATATTCGCGAGGATACTCGCGACATTTTACGTTATTTATAAGACTAGTATAAAATTCTTCTTCGTTATTAGAAAGATTCGAACTATCTTCCTTTATCGAATTAGTATCCGAATACTAGGTTTCGGCTCTCATAGTAATTATAATTAAAAAAGTTAGTATATATACATAATATTAATAAGTATAATAGTTATTATAGGGTATAGCAGAAAGATATCTTTTATATAGGGGATTATATCCTGTTCTGTAGTTACGTTAAAGCATAACTACCGACCTTAGCGAAATAGTAAAATCTTAAAGCGGTAGTCGAGAAAGATAGAAAATAAGTACGCCTTAAAGGATTTCAGCGTTTCCCCCGCTAGGTTCCTCGGATAGTATTTTAATAATTTAGTAAAGTCGGGTTTAAGAGCTTTAATAAATAAAATTTACTACTCCGCTTAAGTAAGTAAGTAACTAAGCTAATATTATAAGTATAAGATAGTGAAAAGGTTTTTAACTTACTAACTCGGGCTCGTTACCCGCTCGCTTTTAGAAGTCGATAATTTATAAACTAGTGCCTGGAAGCAGTTGGCAACAGAAGGATAAACGCTGTAATACAGCACAAGGTACGCAGTGTGATTACTAAAGTGAATAAGGTGTAAGGGGTCAAAGATAATAATTAAATTCGTTAAGGAGGAAAAGAAATCCTATCTCCCTCCGTAGGGTCTAGTACTATATATAAAGAGGGGGGCCGCCTGTAATACAGGGCCCCCTATCCTGTAGGGGTAGCTAGATTAATCGTAGTAGTACGGTAGCGTACTTCTAGTTATTTCTAGCTGTTACAAGCTGTTACACTCCGTAACTCGCCATTTGCCACTTGCTGCGATCAACCTTACTTACGCGGAGGCTTTACTCCGGCTTGCTACTTGCCTACGATTAACCCTGCTTAGCCGGAAGCTTTGCTCCGGCTTGTGTAAAGGATATACTTTGTAAGAAGTAAGTAGGATTAACCCTGTAATAATTAACTAGGGTTATCCTTATAAATAGTAACAGGGATTATCCTTGTAATAAACTTAGGATATCCTCTTATTATTATAATAATAAGTAAATTAAACTTAGTAAATATCGAATAGGCAAATAATAAATCCTTGATAATATTAATATAATACTCGATTTGTAAACGCGTAGTTAGCTTAACGAGTATTTACTAGTAAAAGAGATACTAGTATTAAAGTTACTCGATCGTAGTCTAGTCGGCGTAAAATAAGAATATCTTTTTTTACTCCTAGTTCTACGTATTACGCTCTATATACCTTAATAGCTCTTCTAGCTCGATAGCGGCTCTAAGAATATAATACGTAGAGCTCTAGTATTATATTTAGTTAGTATTCTAGTAGTAGTTAATAATAATTTAACAAATAGTACTTACCTAGTAGAATCGTTCGTCGATTAAACCATTTATATTTCCTTATACTTCTAATCCTTCGAACTCTAATACTAAGATCTAAGTTAAATAAGTTAGAATATAAGTAATAAGGCATATAAATAGTTACTTCCTACAAAGCCCTAGCGTATACTTATATTCTTCCTCTTCGTCGAGATAATCGTTTATCTCGTTATTAAGTTCGATTAGCCGTTAGTTTATATACTTAACAATTACTTTCTTAGTTACAATTATATATAGGAAATCTTTTCATCCGTTGTATACCACTATATTAAGCATATATACTATACAGCGAATATCTAGATCGAAGATTGGATGTTTTCGAGTAGATTCGTTAATAAAAGCTGTATTATTACGTATATTATCGCGAGTAATACGACTGAATAAGCAAGGTAGTACTTATTTATCTAATATTAAGATAATAATAATAACTACTTATCTAAATATATTTTCTAGCTATATTACGGGCAGGGGAGGCAAAAAGGTTACGAGTTAAAAGTTACAAGTTAATTTAAGTCAGACTTTTAGAAGTTAAGTTATTTAAAAGCCGTACTTAGAAGCAGAGTACGGAGACGGAGGCAAAAGGTAGGCGGTGAAGAAAAGTAGGTCTACTAAAGTAGGTCCGAGATAAGAAAGTAGGGGTACTGATAAGTGCTAAGGAAGATAGAGTGGAAAGTTGTAATTATATTCGATAAAGGATTAATCTAGAACTTTTCTACTCGAGGGGGAGAGCTATTCTTATACTCGTTCCCAGGCCTCTAAATTCGCTACCTAAGGCGCGGAGACTAAATTACGTACTCGCACGCGATTACGTAGTTACGACGTAGTTACGTAATTGTTTTGTACGTAGTTACGTAACTATACGTAGTTCTTGTAATTAATACAGTTATTTGCCGACAAGTCGTACGACAAGTGTTACGACTATGTATATAGCTAATATACATACGCTATTGCATATGTGGATACTATATATAAGTTGGCGTAGTTACGTATGTAATCGATTATAACGATAAGACCTTAATTGCTAGAGGTCGTGAGTTCGAATCGCACATCGCGTACTAAGATAAAATCTTATTATTATATACCCCCCGTAATCTAGTTAAAGATTTTAGATTTTTAGCTAGAGTACTAATTTAATAGATAAGATTTTTGTTTTTATTTCAACTATGTATCCTTTAAAGCTATTTAGGGTATTTTTATTTTAAGAGGGCGGAAATATATTTTATACTTCCTTATTTAACAAGTTTATTTTTTTACAGAATCTCTCGTATTGCCCTCGTTCCACCCCTTTAGTTAAAGGATTAGCTAAGTTATTTTTACTATCTATATAAGTAATTAGCAGCTGCTTTTCTTCTATCTAGCTTCGGATATAATAAAACGCTACGTCGATATGTTTCGTACGTTTATAGTAAATATTATTCTCTACGAGTAGTTAAGCTAATTGGCTATCTACTACTAGTACTGGGATATTTAATCTCTAGTTTAATTTACAGGATTTAATAATGTATTCCAGGGTATAACTTAAATACTAAGTTTCTTTTCCAGCTTCTTTAAAAGCCTGGTATTTAGATTTAGTACTGCTTAAAGCTACTGTTTTTTATAATATAGTATTCTAACTAATTACATTTCCAAATAGGAAGAATATATACGCTATTATAGATTTTCTCTTAACTAGATCGTCGCCGTAGGCAGCGTCTGTATATCCAATTATACCAAGGGTAAGGGCTCTAGGTAGGTATTCCTTTTTTATTATTATTTTAAATAGTAGCCTGTAGGTAGGTTTATTACCTATATAGCCCTAGATACGGTTTAAAGCTCTCTAGTATAATTTATCTAGCTTGGATAAGAATCTCGAGCAGTGATTTACTGTAAAGTTAATATCTAGTCTTATTTTTATAGATAAATATAACAGCGATTTAACTTACTGTTAAAAGCCTTGGATTTCTTCTTTGGTAGAATTATATTCTGAATTCTTTTGTAGCTTTACTCCTGGTTCTACTGGAGTTGCGTATTTATGGAGATTATATTTATTATACTTCTCTAACAGCTTTTGTACGTATTTTTGCTGATGGATAGTTATAGATTCTCCTTTTTTAATTACAAACTCTTGACTTAAAAAGGTACTTAGTGGGCCTAGGTACTGGATTTTTATAGTTTTATTTAGAATAACTATAAGGTTTTCGATCTGCTTTTTATTTAGCCCTGTAGTAATAATGTTATCTATGTAGTAAAGTAGGATTACATTATATTCTTTATTAATAAAGTAGCCTTTATCGTACTTTATTGTAGTAAATCTAGCTATGGTAACAGCTTCTTTGAAGTGCTTATACTAGAGTTTAGGGGATTGTTTTAATCTATATAAAGCCTTATTTAACTTGTAGGTTTTATTTCTCCCTTGTTCGAATCTAGTTGGTTGTTTTACGTATACATCTATATCTATTTTAGTATGTACAAACGCGTTTTTAACGTCGTATTGTAGGAAATCCCAGTTTAGGTATAATCCTATTATTAAGACTATTCTATAAGTCTCTAGGCGGTAGGTAGTACTAAAGGTATCGATATAGTCGATTCTAAGTACTTGATTAAATCCTTATACTACCTATCTTACTTTATACTTAATAGTATTTATAATAAGGTTTTGTTTTTTAATAAATACCTATCTACCGCCGAGTAGTTTTATACTTAAAGGTATTACTACTATATTCTAAGTATTTTGATTATTTAACTCTTATATCTCTAGATTTATAGCTTCTAGCCACTAATCTTTTTCACTGCTTTCTATAGCTTGTTTAAAGGTACTGGGCTTTGTTTTTGCTTCTTTAACTAGTTGGATAAAGTAGTTATTATCTACTAATTCGTCGATATCATCTTTATAGGCTAAGTAATTACCGTGTAAAGTACTACGAGGTACTAAAGATTAACTCGAGTTACTGCTAGGGCTCTCTATTCTTAGGTTTCCTTCGATACTACTATCTAGGTCCCTTTGTGGAGTAGCCTTAAATTCCGAATTATTAAAACCTTCTTGGCTATAATCCGGGGAATTAAATTCCTGTTCTTCTAATTCTGTAATTCTAGAACTAGATAACGGAGTATTAAAGTCCGTTATATTACCTAGTATAGGTAACTTAATAGTATTTTTATTAACTATTGGTAAGGTATTCTCTTTATAGTTAAGTAGATTCTTTGGCTTAAGAAATTGATTTTCGAGAATAACTAAGTCTCTAACCTAGATAGGGCGGTTCTTTTCCAAATCCTATACTTTATAATTTGTAGTAGTTTCTCCGTAACCTATTAGGATTCCCTAAATACTACGCTGGTCTATTTTAGACAGTGATTTTTCAGGCTTTCTTTTAAAGATAACTAGACTACTAAAGGTTTTTATATAATCAATATCTAGCTTTATTTTATATTTATCCTCGTAGGGAGTTTTATATTCCAGAGTACTGTATAGGGTTTTATTATATAGATATTTAACTACTAAAGTAGCTTTACCCTAGAAGAATTATAGGAGATTTGCTTAAATTAATAGCGCTCGAACTTTATTAAGTATAGTTCTATTAATACGCTTTATTTCTCTATTTTGTTAGCTTATATACGGAGTAGAGTATTGTATAGATATACTAGCTTTATTTAGTATTATAAGGAAGCGTTTATTAATAAACTGTCTACCGTTATTACTTGTTAGTCTCTTTATATTTTTTCCGCTTTCGTTTTTAGCTATAGCTTTAAATCGTTTAAACGATTCTAAGGCTTTATCTTTTGTAAATAATATATCGTTTTCTAGATACTTTGTTTTAGAGTTTAGAAACGTAACTATCTATCGTTTTTTATCCTACGTAGGTGGATTTATTAGGCTATTAAAAGCCGTACTTGGAAGTAGAGTACGGAGACGGAGGCAAAAGGTAGGCAGTGAAGAAAAGTGGGTCTACTAAAGTGGGTCCGTGATAAGAGAAGTGGGGGCACTGATAAGTGCTAAGGAAGATAGAGTGGAAAGTTGTGATTGTATTCGATAAAGGATTAATCTAGAACTTTTCTACTCGAGGGGAGAGCTATTCTTATACTCGTTCCCAGGCCTCTGAATTCGCTGCCTAAGGCGCGGAGACTAAATTGCGTGCTCGCACGCGATTACGTGGTTGCGCACGCGATTGCGTAGTTGCGACGTAGTTGCGTAATTGCCTTACGATCGCCTTACACGTAGTTACGTGATCTGCACGTAGTTCTTGTAATTAAGCAGTCATTTGCCGACTAGTCGCACGATAAGTGTTACGACTATTATGTGGCTGCCTGCAGGGCACTATTGCGTATGTAGTGGATACTATATGCAAGTTGGTGCAGTGGAGCATATGATCGATTATGACGATAAGACCTTGATTGCCAGAGGTTGTAAGTTCGAATCGTACTACGCGTACTAAGATAAATCTTATTATTATAGGCTATAGATATCGGATCTAACCTTTGTAAGATAATCCTTTTTAATTATCTGCGGGGTATGTGATTTCTTATTTATATATTACCTTATATTTGCCTTTAAATAGATAGTGTAGGGACTTGTATCTTCTTCCTTGTTTTCTAATAGCTCTCGTAAGCTATTTTTATTATATTCAGCTATTTTATTTTTAATAACTAAATCTTATTCTGTATTTTAAAACTTACTAATATCTTTATTAAAAAGACTACTAGTAGTAGAATAACGAAGTGCTTTTACAGCTTTAATTCCTATATAACTAAAACGCTGGTGTAGGAGCTAGTTTATATTATTTACTACTTTCGAAACTCTAAGTATTTGTTTTTTAGCGGGATTTATTTCCACTGTTACTAGTAATTTATATAGCTTTCTAAGTATTAACCTAGTAGTAAGTAATAAACCTAGTATATTATTTTCACCCTTTTGATAAATAGAAATACTAGTATTATCGAATAAGGAATATAATCCTTTTAATTTACCTTAACTAATAAGATTAATTCCTATTTCAGGTATATAAACGTAGTTATGTAAGATTATTATTCTTTTACTATTAGTAAACTTTAATCTAATAGATCTAGTCCCTTAAATAGTAACTTCCTTTGCTTTTCCCTATCCTATTTTAGTTTTTACGGATAGTTCGAAAGTATAAAAAGAATTTTTATTACAAACTATATACGCCTCTATAGTAGTATTTAAAATCCAATTTTAACAATCTATCTTAGAAAATAGTATCTACGCTTTGTCCATCCTTGCCACTACCTCTGATAGTTTACTAGCAAGCTGGTTAGTTTTATTTAAGTGGGAACTAGTAGTGTAAAATACCTCTAGTATATCCTAGTCGACTTTAGTAAGGTTAGGACCGATTTCGATTAAGGTCTCTTCTTTAGCCTTAGCCTTACGGAGCGGCAGGCTAATAGATTTCGTATAGGCGGTAATAATAGCCTCTTTACGTTCCTCTCGAGCCTTGTTAGATCTTATATATACTACTTAGGAGGCTATTTCGCTAGCTTTAGCTAGCTTTACTTCCCTTACTTCTTTAGTAAGGCTATCTAATCCATCTTTACTAAAGAGGATATAATAATCCTCTGTCTAGTATATAGCTTTGTTACAGAATCTACACTACCAGCCTATCTTCTTTTTCCAGGGCTTACTAACTCTACTAGCCCTCGACGAGGCTAAGCTAGAGCTAGAGCCGGAGCTAGAGCGGCGGGCGGAGCCGTAGCCGGAGCCGGAGCCGGAGCCGGAGCCGGAACGCGTATAGTTAGCTTAAAAAGCCTCTACCGTACTGTTTTCTACCTTAGTTTTACGATCCTCGTCGAGTATCTCGGCGAGTAACTCTTTAAGAGTATAGTTACTTTTATTACGGCGTAGCTAGGCTAATAGAGTCTGCGAAAATACCGTAAATCTCTCTAGGAGGCGGCCGCGGATTAGCTCGATCGTTATTAACTCCGGAATTTTAATTCCGAATTCCAGTAGTTTTGTAGTTAAGTAGCGTATACGCTCTACGAACTAGTCTATCTAAGAGTAGATGTCAGGGCTAATAGTAAGCAATTCAGAGATATAAATCTGCTAAGTACTGTAGCCTTCTAGGGAGTAGGTATCCTTTAGGATCTCCTAGGCGTCCTTACAATATCTAATAGAAGATATTACTCGTTACGGACCGTTGGAGTAAGTAAGACGTAGACTGGCTAGAGCCTTACGGTCCTCTTTAAGGCTTAGAATCTCGTGCTCCTGTTTAGCGTTCTTATCGCCCTCGGGGGCTACGCCAGGGGCTGCGCCTTAATAGATTCCGAGGATATCCGGGGCCTTATAAAGGTAGTGTTATAAGTCTTGGATAATTAAATAAGATTCCATCTGTTACTACTACTAATAAAAGTTCTTACTACCCTCGAGGGACTTAACAGAGAATTTAGAACCTATCTTTAAGAGAGGGTTTTATTTAGCCTTAAAAGGCTAGTAACAAGGGTTTATTTAGCCTTTATTTCAAGGCTAGTAACAAAGGGGAAGAAGAATAAGTCCGGGAGTACAACCCGGGCTTATAACCTTAAAAGCCGTACTTAGAAGTAGAGTACGGAGACGGAGGTAAAAGGTAAGCGGTAAAGAAAAGTAGGTCTACTAAAGTAGGTCCGAGATAAGAAAGTAGGGGCACTAATAAGTACTAAGGAAGATAGAGTAGAAAGTTGTAATTGTATTCGATAAAGGATTAATCTAGAACTTTTCTACTTAAGGGGGAGAGCTATTCTTATACTCGTTCCCAGGCCTTTAAATTCGCTACCTAAGGCGCGGAGACTAAATTACGTACTCGTACGCGATTACGTAGTTACGACGTAGTTACGTAATTATTTTGTACGTAGTTACGTAACTATATATAGTTCTTGTAATTGATGTAGTTATTTACCGATAAGTCGCACGACAAGTATTACGACTATGTATGTAGCTAACATGCATACGCTATTGCATATATGGATACTATATACAAGTTAGCGTAGTTACGTATATAATCGATTATAACGATAAGACCTTAATTACTAGAGGTCGTAAGTTCGAATCGCACATCGCGTACTAAGATAAAATCTTATTATTATAGTTATAACTTAACTTTTATCTCGTCCTTAGGCTTTTAAATTCGCTGCTTAAGGCGCGGAACCCTAATTATATACTCTTACGTAATGCTGTAGTTTAAAGTTATAATATAGTTATATAATAACTTTTAAAATTAAATATAATTATATAACTATATGTAATAGTTTTAGTTATATAGTTATTTACCGACTGGGTATATAATAAGTATTACGATTTATATATATAGCTAATATATATATACTATTTCATTATATATATATAGAGACTATTTTTAAGTTAGCGTAGTAGTGTATATAATCGAGTATAATAAGAAGACCTAAATTACTAGAAGTCGTAAGTTCGAATCGTACATCGCGTACTAAGATAAAACTATATTATTATAAATATTTAGTATTTAAACTTTGAAAAGTAATAAAATATTTCTTTTTATCGTACGTAGGTAGTTTTATTTAGACAGATATTTTTTCTTTATTCTTTCTACTATATTAGATAATTTATTTATACTTTATATTAAATTTACGTTTAAATACATAGTGTATTCTGTAATATTTCTATTTTCCGTATCTAAAATTCTAGATAAAGTATCTCTATTTTCCTTTTTAAATGGATATAACTACTTTCTATTAATTAGAAGTAGTAGTACTTTTAGCTTCTTACCGCGTACTTATATCTTAGTAGCCTTATTTAAAGAGATTACTAGTAATTAAGAATCTTGAAACATTAATTACTTTTTCGCTAGTATAGCTAAATCATTAATATAAAAGGTAATGTAAGTCGTTTATCACTTTAGATACTCTTAGAATCTGATTATTAGTAAGTAATATATTTATTTATATAGTATTCTATCTAGTCTTATTAACTAGTTCTACTGGAAGCCAATGTAAATTCCTACAATAGTATTAGTAGTAGTATAGGTTCTAACTTAGTTATCTTTAGTCTTATTAAATAAGGAAACTCCATTTATATTAAATAAAAAGTATAATTTTAGATATATTTAGCTACTAGGATTACAGCCTATTTGATATATCTAAAGGCAGTTATATAAGGTTAAATACCACGTAGTGTCTTTAAATTAAAGTATTACTTTTTTAATTCCTGAAATAGTAATAATCTTTATATTTTACTCCGTAACTTATTTACAAAGGTTACGGAAAGAATTAAATTACCTTATATTACAAATTATATATGTTTCTATAGTAGTATCTAAAGTCCAATTATTATACTCTAGTCAGGTATAATAAATCTACTTTACTTTTTTTATTCTTCCTATTACTCCCTGGATATTAGTTAGCTTTTTAATTATATAAGGAATGTTTAGAGTTTATACCTTAAAATCTCCGAATAAAGCAATTTCTTTACTTAAATCTACGTCTAGATCCAGAGCTTGGCCAGTAGAGTTCGTAGGCTCCAGATTAGGTAATTCCGGTACTGGATTTTCTTTCTTAGCTAAGGCCTCTAGAATTACCTTTTCGCGTTACTTATAAGACTTATTTTCCTTTTACTAGCCAAATCTTAGTAGGTTCTGTAGTCTTTTTATTCTTTAAGGTCTATATTAAACCGCTGTTATCGTCTTTACCGAATAAATTCTAGTATTCTTCCGTACTATAAGTGGATTTATTATAGAACTTACAGTACTACCCTTTAGTTATTTTCTAAGGCTTTTTAACGCTCTTTTACGTAGTAGAACTACTAAACTATACGTTATTACGTACTACGTTAGTATAAATCTTACGATCTTTGGCTAAGACTTCGTTTAATAACTCCTTTAATGTATAGCCGGATTTATTGTAACGTAAATACGCTAGTATAATTTATATGAAAGCTTAAAGAGGTCTAGAAGGCGCTTTCTAACTAGTTCGATTATTACTACATCTGGTATTTTAACTTTAAATTCTTGTAGTTAGCTAGTTAAATAGTATACGCGCTCTATAAAGTGTTTTATATCTTCCAAATTACCCGGATTAATATTTAGTAATACCGAGATAATAATTTATAAAGTAATATATCCTTCTAAAGTATAAGTCTCCTTTATAGCCTCTCAGGCCTCTTTAGTATATTTATAAGTAGGAATAACCCTTAAAGAGCTACATTTGTAATAAAGGCGTAGTATTACTAAGGTCTTCCAATTCTTCTATACGCTTAGAGCTTTATGCTCCTTACTAGGATTAGCGTTATTAGCGCTAGCAGCTTCTACAGCCTTAGAGGGCTACGGTAGGTTAATTTACAGCTTTAGGGTTATAAGCCGCGTATAAATAAAATATAGTAAATTAATGAAATATTAGATAACTATATATCTAGATTTCCTAGTACCTATAGTTCTCCTCGCTCTAAGGACTGGTATGCTAAATTAGCTATCTTAATTAGCTAGATTTACCATCGATCGGATAAGTAGAAATCGATTAAAGTTGAAAAGAAGAGGAAGAGGATCGAGTTAGTACTACCTGGGCTTATAACCTTATATACTAGTGCCTGGAAGTAGTAGGTATAGAAGGATGATTACTAAAGTACAGAAGGGTAAGCGCTGGAATATAGTACAAGGTACGTTGTATAGTTACTAAAGTATATAAGTTATAAGGAGTTAAAGATCGTAATTTAATTTATTAAGGAGAAAAGAACTCGTATCTTCCTCCGGAGGATTTAGTTCTATATAGTATATAAATAGGGGACGCCTGTAATATAGTGTACCGTAATCCTGAAAGTAGCTAGATTAATCGTAGTAGTATAGCATCAAAAGCCGTACTTGGAAGCAGAGTACGGAGACGGAGGCAAAAGGTAGGCGGTGAAGAAAAGTGGGTCCACTAAAGTGGGTCCGAGATAAGAAAGTGGGGGTACTGATAAGTGCTAAGGAAGATGGAGTGGAAAGTTGTGATTGTATTCGATAAAGGATTAATCTAGAACTTTTCTACTCGAGGGGAAGAGCTATTCTTATACTCGTTCCCAGGCCTCTAAATTCGCTACCTAAGGCGCGGAGACCAAATTGCGTGCTCGCACGCGATTGCGTAGTTACGACGCAGGTACGTAATTGTTTTGCACGTAGTTACGTGACTACACGCAGTTCTTGTAATTAATGCAGTCATTTGCCGACAAGTCGCACGACAAGTGTTACGACTATATATATGGCTGACATATATACGCTATTATATATATGGATACTATATGCAAGTTGGCGTAGTTGCGTATGTGATCGATTATAACGATAAGACCTTAATTGCCAGAGGTCGTAAGTTCGAATCGTACATCGTATACTAAGATAAAATCTTATTATTATACACCCCCCGTAATCTAGTTAAAGATTTTAGATTTTTAGCTAGAGTACTAATTTAATAAATAAGATTTTTATTTTTATTTCAACTATGTATCCTTTAAAGCTATTTAGGGTATTTTTATTTTAAGAGGGCGGAAATATATTTTATACTTCCTTATTTAATAAGTTTATTTTTTCACAGAATCTCTCGTATTGCCCTCGTTTAACCCCTTTAGTTAAAGGATCAGCTAAGTTGTTTTTACTATCTATATAAGTAATTAACAGCTGCTTTTCTTTTATCTGGCTTCGGATATAATGAAACGCCATATCGATATGTTTCGTACGTTTATGGTGAATATTATTCTCTACGAGTAGTTAAGCTGATTGGCTATCTGCTACTAGTACTGGGATATTTAATCTCTAGTCTAATTTACAGGATTTAATAATACATTCCAGGGTATAACTTAAATACTAAGTTTCTTTTCCAGCTTCTTTAAAAGCCTGGTATTTAGATTCAGTACTGCTTAAAGCTACTGTTTTTTGTAATGTAGTATTCCAACTAATCACATTTCCAAATAGGAAGAATATATACGCTATTATAGATTTTCTCTTAACTAGATCGTCGCCGAAGGCAGCGTCTATATGTCCAAGTATACTAAAGGTAAGGGCTCTAGGTAAGTATTCCTTTTTTATTATTATTTTAAACAGTAGCCCATAGGCAGGTTTATCACCTATATAGCCCCAGATACGGTCTAAGGCTCTCTAATATAATTTATCTAGCTTAGATAAGAATCTCGAGCAGTAATTTACTACAAAGTTAATATCTAGTCTTATTTTTATAGATAGATATAACAGCGATCCAACTTACTATTAAAAGCCTTGGATTTCTTCTTTAGTAGAATCATAATCTAAATTCTTTTATAGCTTTACTCCTGGTTCTACTGGAGTTACGTATTTATGGAGATTATATTTATTATACTTCTCTAACAGCTTTTATACGTATTTTTGCTAATGGATAGTTATAGATTCTCCTTTTTTAATCACAAACTCTTAACCTAAAAAGGTACTTAGTAGGCCTAGGCACTGGATTTTTATAGTTTTATTTAGAATAACCATAAGGTTTTCGATCTGCTTTTTATTTAGCCCTATAGCAATAATGTCATCTACGTAGCAAAGTAGGATTACATTATATTCTTTATTAATAAAGCAGCCTTTATCGTACTCCATTATAGTAAATCCAGCTATAGCAACAGCTTCTTTAAAGTATTTATACCAAAGTCTAAGGGATTATTTTAATCTATACAAAGCTTTATTTAACTTACAGGTTTTATTTCTCCCTTATTCGAATCCAGTTAGTTGTTTTACGTACACATCCATATCTATTTTAGTATGTACAAACGCGTTTTTAACGTCGTATTAAAGGAAATCCCAGTTTAGGTATAATCCTATTATTAAGACCATTCTATAAGTCTCTAGGCGGCAGGTAGTACTAAAGGTATCGATATAGTCGATTCCAAGCACTTAATTAAATCCTTATGCTACCCATCTTGCTTTATACTTAATAGTATTTGTAATAAGGTTTTATTTTTTAACAAATACCCATCTACCGCCGAGTAGTTTTATACTTAAAGGTATTACCACTACATTCCAAGTATTTTGATTATTTAACTCTTATATCTCTAGATTCATAGCTTCTAGCCACTAATCCTTTTCACTACTTTCCATAGCTTATTTAAAGGTACTAGGCTTTATTTTTACTTCTTTAACTAGTTGGATAAAGTAGTTATTATCTACTAGTTCGTCGATATTATCTTCATAGGCTAAGTAATTACCGTATAAAGTACTACGAGGTACTAAAGATTAACTCGAGTCACTACTAGGGCTCTCTATTCTTAAGTTTCCTTCGATACTACTATCTAGGTCCCTTTGTAGAGTAGCCTTAAATTCCAAATTATTAAAACCTTCTTAGCTAAAATCCGGGGAATTAAATTCCTATTCTTCTAATTCTGTAATTCTAGAACCAGATAACGGAGTATTAAAGTCCGTTATATTACCTAGTATAGGCAACTCAACAGTATTTTTATTAACTATTGGCAAGGTATTTTCCTTGTAGTTAAGTGGATTTTTTAGCTTAAGAAATTAATTTTCGAGAATAACTAAGTCTCTAACCCAGATAGGGCGGTTCTTTTCCAAATCCCATATTTTATAATTTACAGCAGTTTCTCCGTAACCTATCAAGATTCCCTAAACACCACGCTAGTCTATTTTAGACAGTGATTTTTCAGGCTTTCTTTTAAAGATAACTAAACTACCAAAGGTTTTTATATAATTAATATCTGGCTTTATTTTATATTTATCCTCGTAGGGAGTTTTATATTCCAGAGTACTGTGTAGGGTTCTATTATATAGATATTTAACTACTAAAGCAGCTTCACCCCAGAAAAATTATAGGAGATTTACTTAAATTAATAGCGCTCGAACTTTATTAAGTATAGTTCTATTTATACGCTCTATTTCTCCATTTTGTTAGCTTGTATATAGAGCAGAGTATTATATAGATATACCAGCTTTATTTAGTGTTACAAGGAAGCGTTTATTAATAAACTCTCTACCGTTATCACTTACTAGTCTCTTTATGTTTTTTCCGCTTTCGTTTTCAGCTATAGCTTTAAATCGTTTAAACGATTCTAAGGCTTCATCTTTTGTAAATAATATATCGTTTTCTAGATACTTTGTTTTAAAGTCTAGAAACGTAACCATCCATCGTTTTTTATCCCACGTAAGTGGATTTATTGGGCCACAGATATCGGATCTAACCTTTATAAGATAATCCTTTTTAATTGTCTACGGGGTGTGTGATTTCTTATTTATACATTGCCTTATATTTGCCTTTAAACAGACAGTGCAGGGACTTGTATCTTCTTCCTTATTTTCTAATAGCTCTCGTAAGCTATTTTTATTATATTCAGCTATTTTATTTTTAATAACTAAATCTTATTCTATATTTTGAAACTTACTAATATCTTTATTAAAAAGACTACTAGTAGTAGAATAACGAAGTGCCTTTACAGCTTTAATTCCTATATGACCAAAACGTTGGTATAGGAGCTAGTTTATATTATTTACTACTTTCGAAACTCTAAGTATTTGTTTTTTAGCGGGATTTATTTCCACTGTTACTGGTAATTTATATAGCTTTCCAAGCATTGACCCAGTAGTAAGTAATAAACCTAGTGTATTGTTTTCACCCTTTTGGTAAATAGAAACACCAGTATCATCGAATAAGGAATATAATCCTTTTAATTTACCTTAACTAATAAGATTAATCCCCATTTCAGGCATATAAACGCAGTTATACAAGATTATTATTCTTTTACTATCAGTAAACTTTAATCTAACAGATCCAGTCCCTTAAATAGTAACTTCCTTTGCTTTTCCCCATCCTATTTTAGTTTTCACGGATAGTTCGAAAGTATAAAAAGAATTTCTATTGCAAACTATATACGCCTCTACAGTAGTATCTAAAATCCAATTTTGACAATCTATCTTGGAAAACAGTATCTGCGCTTTGTCCATCCTTACTACTACCTCTAATAGTTTACTAGTAAGCTGGTTAGTTTTATTTAAGTAGGAACTAGTAGTGTAAAATACCTCTAGTATATCCCAGTCGACTTCAGCAAGGTCAGGACCGATCTCGATCAAGGTCTCTTCTTCAGCCTCAGCCTTGCGGAGTGGCAGGCTAACGGATTTCGTATAGGCGGCAATAATAGCCTCTTCACGTTCCTCTCGAGCCTTATTAGATCTTGTATATACCACTTAGGAGGCTATTTCGTCAGCTTTAGCTAGCTTTACCTCCCTTGCTTCTTTAGCAAGGCCATCTAATCCATCTTTGCCAAAGAGGATATAACAATCCTCTATCTGGTGTATAGCTTTATTGCAGAATCTACACTACTGGCCTGTCTTCTTTTTCCAGGGCTTACTAACTCTACTAGCCCTCGACGAGGCTGAGCTGGAGCTAGAGCCGGAGCTAGAGCGGCGGGCGGAGCCGGAGCCGGAGCCGGAGCTGGAACCGGAACGCGTATAGTTGGCTTAAAGGGCCTCTACGGCACTATTTTCTGCCTTGGTTTTACGATCCTCGTCGAGTATCTCGGCGAGTAACTCTTTAAGAGTATAGTTGCTTTTGTTACGGCGTAGCTGGGCTAGCAGAGTCTACGAAAATACCGCAAATCTCTCTGGGAGGCGGCCGCGGATCAGCTCGATCGTTACTAGCTCCGGAATCTTGATTCCGAATTCCGGTAGTTTTATAGTTAGGTAGCGTACTCGCTCCACGAACTAGTCTATCTAAGAGTAGTTATTAGGGCTAATAGCAAGTAGTTTAGAGATATAAATCTACTAAGTACTATACCCTTCTGGGGAGTAGGTATCCTTCAGGATCTCCCAGGCGTCCTTACAATATCTAATAGAAGATATCACTCGTTACGGACCGTCGGAGCAAGTAAGACGCAGACTAGCTAAAGCCTTACGGTCCTCTTTAAGGCTTGGAATCTCGTACTCCTATTTAGTGTTCTTATCGCCCTCGGGGGCTACGCCAGGGGCTGCGCCAGGGGCTGCGCCAGGGGCTACGCCTTAGTAGATTCCGAGGATATCCGGGGCCTTATAAAGACAGTATTACAAGTCTTGGATGATTAAATAAGATTCCATCTATTACTACCACTAATAAAAGTTCTCACTACCCTCGAGGGACTTAACAGAGAATTTAAAACCCATCTTCAAGAGAGGGTTTTATTTAGCCTTAAAAGGCTAGTAACAAGGGTTTGTTTAGCCTTTATTTCAAGGCCAGTAACAGAAAGGAAGAAGAATAAGTCCGGGAGTGCAACCCGGGCTTATAACCTCAAAAGCCGTACTTAGAAGCAGAGTACGGAGACGGAGGCAAAAGGTAGGCGGTAAAGAAAAGTAGGTCTACTAAAGTGGGTCCGAGATAAGAAAGTAGGGGCACTAATAAGTACCAAGGAAGATAGAGTGGAAAGTTATAATTATATTCGATAAAGGATTAATCTAGAACTTTTCTACTCGAGGGGAAAAGCTATTCTTATACTCGTTCCCAGGCCTCTAAATTCGCTACCTAAGGCGCGGAGACCAAATTACGTGCTCGCACGCGATTACGTAGTTACGACGCAGGTACGTAATTGTTTTACACGTAGTTACGTAACTATACGCAGTTCTTGTAATTAATGTAGTCATTTGCCGATAAGTCGCACGATAAGTGTTACGACTATGTATGTGGCTGACATACATGCGCTATTATATATATGGATACTATATACAAGTTAGCGCAGTTGCGCATATGATCGATTATAACGATAAGACCTTAATTGCCAGAGGTCGTGAGTTCGAATCGCACATCGCGCACTAAGATAAAATCTTATTATTATATAGCAGCGTTATTTCTAGCTATATCTAGCTATTACACTTTATAACTTACTACTTTACTACTTTGCTACTTACTACGATTAACCTCGCTTACGTAAAGGTATTTCTCGGGCCTTACTACTTAACTCCTATTAACCCTATTTAGGTAAAGGCTTAGCTTCGGCTTATATAAAGGATATATAGGGGCGCTAACTAAAAGTAAATACTTACTACTTTTAAGTGCTAAGATAAGGGGTTGCTATACTGTTAGGGGACGTTGTCGCTACACTAAAGCTCTAGCGATATACTATAGTGGAATTAGTAATAAAGGCTCCTGAAGTTATATTAATATTTTCCTACCGGATTTCTTAGCTTAGGGGCTTTAGTAAAGGCGGTAAGTATATACTTTTTATTAGCGCCTCCGTACCTTATAAATACTAAGTAGGATTACCTTATAATAATTAACTAGGGTTATCCTTAAAAATAATAATAAGGATTATTATAGTAATAATCTTAGAATGTTTTCCTACTATTATACCTAAGGTACGAAGCTAGTGCAGAGCCCGTATTACATACTTATACGTAATTAGGTATTCTATATATAGTTACGTAATTACTTTGTATATAGTTATATATAAGTAGTTATTTACCGATAAGGTATAGTATAAGTATTACAACTATATATATAGCTAGCTATATAAGGTACTATTATATATATCGATATAATATATAAGTTAGTATAGTAGCGTATATAATCGATTATAACGATAAGACCTTAATTACCTAAGGTCGTAAGTACGAATCCTATATCGTATACTAAGATATATCTTATTAATATAAATCTAATACCCCGCTTACTCTAAGAGGAATAAGATGATAGCTATAACGTATATCCTTAGTACAGCCTCGTAGCTATTCTAGCTTAACTTAACTTCCTTAAGTATAATAGCGACGATGCCTATAACGGCCGGCTATATATGCTCTGAAGCCTACTCGTAGAATAGGTAATTTAATTACTAGTTATTAGTTACTTATTAAGTCCAGTCATAACTTTTGCTAGTTAAGTCCAGTTACTAGTTATCTTGGCAAGTTAAAAGTCCAGGCAGTGACTCAATTAGTAAAAAAATAACTTAACTAGTGACTTAATTAGTAAAAATCGGACTTGACTATAACTTAACTAGTAACTGGACTAAATAACTAGAATAAGTAATACATAAATAGGGAAATACTCGATAAGTATATAAATTAAATAGGATAGTTTATATATAGTATATAAAGTAATATATAAGTACGAATCAAGCTATAGATAATATATTTCTTCTACTTTTTCTTTATATATTTCTATTCTATCGTTTATTACAAAAGTATATACGTTTATAATCTACTTTATGGTTACTAGAGAATAGGATTATAATATACTAGCTTTAGTATTTATTTACTAATTATCTATACTACTAATAATATTTAATTTAATTAATTATATTACATTTTATATTATAAAATAACTTAAATCGGACTACTAGTCAAGTCAGGACTTGCTACGACTAGTTACTAGTTAAGTCCGGATTTTCTTAGCAAGTTAAAAATCCAGGCAGTGACTGGACTAGTAGAAAGTCCAGTTAAGTTATAACTAGTACTAGTTAAGTTACGGGTCCAGGTAATAACTAGACTTAACTTAACTAATTGCCTACCCTGCCTACTCAATAATAATACTTTTAATAAGCGATTCTATATAGTAGGGGCGAACAGTCTCGATTAATCGTCTTCGTTACTAGTTTATTAGCCTTAATGGTACGTATCGTAATATATTTGTTAAAAATTATAAAGTAAAGGAATACACCGTTTTCTCCGGTCCCTTTATCCCTCTACGTTGCAAATCGTAATAATATATAAGTAAGGGTATAAGGTCCAGGGTCTTACTACGGATATATATATATAAGTTCTTTTCGCTCTATAGTTATTACTGTTACTTTTATTATTATTACTCCGTTGCTATTAATTTATCGCGCTACCCTATTACGCCGCTATAATATCGCCGCTATTAATAAACTAGTACCTGGAAGCATTTGGCATAGAAGGGTAATCACTAAAGTACAGAAGGATAAGCGCTATAATACAGTACAAGGTACACAGTGTAGTTACTAAAGTAAATAAGGTAGGTATAAGGGGTTAAAGATAATAATAAAATTTGTTAAGAAGAAAAAGAAATCCGATCTTCCTCTGTAGGGTCTAGCTCTATATATATCGAGGGGGGCCGCCTATAATAGGGCCCTTTATCCTCTAGAGTGGCTAGATTAATTATAGTAGTACGGTAGCGTTATTTCTAGCTGTGTCTAGCTATTACAAACTATTACACTCCGTAACTTACTACTTACTACTTGCTAGGATTAACCTTGCTTACGCGGAGGCTTTCCTCCGGCCTAACTACTTGGCTACGATTAACCCTGGTTAGCCGGAGGCTTTGCTTTGGCTTGTATAAAGGATATATATTGTAAAAAGGAAGTAGGATTAACCCTGTAATAATTAACTGGGGTTATCCTTATAAGTAGTAACAGGGATTATGCTTGTAATAATCTTAGGATATTATTATATTATTATAGCTATATCTCTAAATTTATATATAACTTAAGCAACGCTCTTAATCGAAGATTCTAATAATAAGATTTATCTTAGTACGTATTATACGATTCGAACTTACGACTTCTGATAATTAAGGTCTTACCTTTATATTCGATTATATACGCTACTATACTACCTTATATATAGTACTTATATATATAATAGTACCCTGTAGGCAGCCGTATAATAGTCGTAATACTTATTATACTATCTATCGGTAAATAACTCCTTAATTATAATAACTTTATATATAGTTACGTAACTATATATAAGATAATTATATAACTACGTTTAAACAATATAATTACATACGAGTACTTAATTAGGTCTCCGCGCCTTAGGTAGCGAATTTATAGGCCTGGGAACGAGTATTCTTAAGAATAAGCTCTTCCCTCGAGTAGGATAGTTTTAAATTTATCCTTTATATAATATAATTATAACTTTCTACTACTATCTTCCTTAGTACTTATCAGTGCCCTAATTTTCTTATTACGGATCTACGTTTATAAACCTACTCTCCTTTACCGCCTAATTCTTACCTCAGCCCCCCGTACTCTGCTTCTAAGTACGGCTTTTAAGGTTATAAGCCCGGGTTATACACCCCCGGATTTATCTTCTTCGTCCCTATTACTAGCCTTTTAAAGGCTAAACAAACTGTTACTAGCCTTTAAATAAAAGCTAAACAAATCCCTGTTACTAGCCTTTTAAGGCTAGATAAACCCCTGTTACTAGTTTTTAAATAAACGCTAAACAAAACCTTAAAATATGTTAAAAATTCCCAAAATCCCTCGAGGGAAATTCCCTAGAGAACGAAAATAGTATTCGGGAGATTCATATCACTAAAGTACTAGCTATTAAGCCCGAATATTACTCGGATGAAGACGAGTATAATAAACACTTCTTCTAACTTACTGATTATATTATATTTAGAAAAGACTTTACTAAAGAAGTAAGCGACCTAGCTAGAGTTAGTAAAAAGGAATAAAAGTATTTTTACTATAATCTCCGAATTAAAAAATAGAAAAAGCTAAGAAACTTACTAGTAAACTGTTAAAGGTAGTAGCAAGGATAGACAAAGCGTAGATACTATTTCCAAGATAAATTATTAAAACGAGATATTAGAAATTGTAAATAATAAAAAAGTACGACGCGTCGCGTCGGACGGAAAAATACTTAAAAGCCGTACTTAAAAGCAGAGTACGGAGACGGAGGTAAAAGGTAGGTAGTAAAGAAAAGTAGGTCTACTAAAGTAGGTCCGAGATAAGAAAGGTAGGGCACTAGATAAGTACTAAGGAAGATAGAGTAGAAAGTTATAATTGTATTGGATAAAGGGTTAATCTAGAACTTTTCTACTCGAGGGGGAGAGCTATTCTTATACTCGTTCCCAGGCCTCTGAATTCGCTGCCTAAGGCGCGGAGACCAAATTGCGTACTGGCACGCGATTACGCAGTTACGACGTAGTTACGTAATTGCCTTGCGATCGCCTTATACGTAGTTATGTAATCTGTATGTAGTTCTTGTAATTAAGCAGTCATTTGCCGACTAGTCGTACGACAAGTGTTACGACTATTATGTAGCTGCCTGTAGGGTACTATTACGTATGTAGTGGATACTATATGTAAGTTGGTGCAGTGGAGCATGTAATCGATTATAACGATAAGACCTTAATTGCTAGAGGTCGTAAGTTCGAATCGCACTGCGCGTACTAAGATAAATCTTATTATTATAAATACAGTATAATAGTTATTCTTTTATTAGCGTACTATAGGCTCTTAGTTTTCTTTCTATCTCGATTCGATAACGCGTCGCGCGTCTAAGTCCAATGCGCCGCCAGCTTTAAAGGTATTAAGATAATACGTCTCTGTTTTATCAGTATCGCTAGCCTCTATTAGACGCGTTTTCCTCCGTCGCCTCGTGTCCTTACCCAGCCTACTACGATAACGCGTCGAGCGTGTCTAAGATTTGCCGACACAGCGCCTTTCGATGGCGACGATGCCTAGCGATTCCATTTCTTGTCCTACGCTCTAAGGGCAACAAGACGATAGCCCCGGCAGGACCTCGAATGCCAAAGGTGGCTGCCCCAGCCAGGACTGGCAGGGGTTCTTCAAGAGCCCCCATGTCCGGAACAAGATCAGTGGTTTACACAGGAGCTCCGCGCAGAGGCTATCGACAAGGGCAAAAGACGCCGAAGGTGGAGGCCAGGCGGCCTCGTCTTGATTGAGATCTTGGAAGGTCAAGGGTGCCAGATGGATGGGGATCAGGTCGGCAACATGAGACCTTGGTCGATGGAGGAAGATCTCCGGAGATGTTGACGCGAAACAAGGTTCTCACCGGCATGGGGAACCTTATCCTGATCGCCCGGCTCCGCCACTGAAGAAACCTGGTTCCATCGCCGACGAGATTCTCGGGACGGTCCAGTCGATATAAGAGCTGGTCCTCGTTGAGCAGCGGTATCTCGCCTCGATTGTCGTATCCGATTCCGTCATGGCCCAAGCTGTCCAAATGCTCGAAATCGCTGCCGAGATGGATCATGGCTCAATGACCTGCCCACAGGATCTCGTGGATGGCTTGATCGGAGAATGTCGCGATGGCGACTGTTCTGGAGCCAAGCACACCATGTTGGGGATTTATGTTTTGGTTTGACTGGAGGGCTGGCTGGGAATCGTACATGGCGGCCAAGGAGACGAGGCTCTTGCATCCAATCTCGATGGCGCCCGGTTTGCCCACCAGTGCTGGCTCCCGTCCTCCTCCCCCCCCTGCGCCGATGCCCGGTGTCGTTCCTTCCTCCAAAGCACAATCAGTTTCGTTCCTCCCTGCTCACCACGACCAATGTCAGGAAAACGCAAGCTCCTGCCAACTTTTTACTCTGGGCCCATCCTTTCTCGCTTTCTTTCCTTCTCGCCTTTTTTCACCTTCTCACCGACCACCGACGTGCCTCCCCAGCGCCGACAGCTTCTTTGATCAATACACCAACCCACCACCCACACCTTGGCGACTTCACCTGCCTCCTGAATCCTGCCTCCCCTGCGTCGCGCGCTGCGTCGGCCCCACCCTCAACATGGTCACTCCCTTGCCCGCGCCCCGACCTGCAGGCTGCAAGGTACGTCTTGACGCATTGGCACGTTGACCCAAACGGCCGGTCAAGGTTCGTGGCTGACGATTCGAGTCCAGCTGGCAACTCTTGCCACCAAGATGTGGGCGCTGGCCCAAACCATCTACCACGACCACGTTCGCCCTTGGCTCCTGCTGCTGCGCCATCAGGCTCCGCCCATCCAGCCGTCCCAAGCCGTTGACGACCAAGACAACGAGATGTCGAGGCCCGATGCCAACCGGGCCATCCATGGGCACGCCGGCCCCCCCTCTCTCAAGGTCATCCGGGACTTCCTGGACGAGCTCCGGCTCGGCACGCACATTGGCGAGGACGATGACGATGAATGGGTCGTGGTTGACGACGTCGATGTCGACAACGAGGAGAAGAAGGACAGGAAGAAGAGCAACAGAGGCCTGGCGCGACGCCGGCCCGCCGCCGCGCTTAACAAGACGCCTTTGGGCAACCGACCAGCCTGGCGTCAGGTGGGAGTTTGATGAGGCAATGTGTGGACTGTGGGCTGGGACTTGTGCGTTTCTGGGAGGGGGATGGTCGGAGCTTGTGATTGTGTGTTTTTGTCTCGGATGTGGGCGGACCCGAGGGATTTGGTCCATTTGGGGAGTTGGGAGCCTGTGCTTTTGTCATGGATGTGGACATTCAGGCGTTGTGAGTTTGTCGATGTAATCGTGTTGGTGATGTTTCGGTGGTGCCAAGAACTGTTAGGCTCAAGGGCTCCTTGACCGTGCAATATGCATTCCTGCAATGGTGACTGTGAGATGGTTGCCTCTTACCATGCTTGATTTCTGATTCCCACAATGCGTGCCATCAGGACACATCAGTTCATCGATCGTGTAGCCGACGAGATTTTGGTGTAGGTGATGACACGACAGCCTTGATCTTCCCGTCTCTGGCCGGCAAAGGTCCAGAGTTTAGTAGGCGGCCGGTTCCATTTTTTTCGGTACACGTGGCTGACGAGCATTCCACAGGTGATCCCTCTCCCGCAGCAGGGCGTCCCGCTGCATGATGCATTGCATTGAGCCCTTCTGTGGCAGAGGCGCGCACGCAGGTCCTGGCTTTGCATCTCGGCCCGAGGTCGAGACTTACACAACCGCACGCCCGGTCAACATCGTCCGACTTGACCAAGTCTGCCAGCACCTCGGCACCATTGCACCTTGCGCGCCGCCATCGCAGCAGCCTTTTGCCTCTCCGGTTCTGGCACTCTGGTACTCTGGCTCTCGTCGCTCGCGGTCGCCCGTGGGATGGAATCGTCGTCACCATCACAACAGCCGCCCCCCTCGAGCTCCTCTCGCAGGCGAACCTTGACCCTGTCAACAACCACTGTCAACAAGCACCAGGGCACTCGCCTGTTGTCAACATCCGCCCCGTCATCACCCCGATTCTCCTCTGCCAGATGGTCCATTCCATGTCGATTTCAGCCCCGAGGAAATCGGAAAGATACTTCCATCACAGGTGGCAATTCGGCCCTGCCAGTGGAGTCTGGCGTACGGATTAATCGTGTCGGAGATGCGATGGAAGAACGCGTGGACGCGACGCACGTGTCACCCGGTTATGTCTCCATTTCGTGATGACATAATCGGACCCCGGATTTTCCCTCGCCCAATGGGCCAATGATATCATCATTCCATGACATGGATGCGACTTGCCCAGTGCCCACACGCGTGACGCGAGTCGCGTCACGCGACACGGTCAATCGCCGCATCGCGACCTTCGTCAACGACGGTAAATTCCAAACCGACAAGCCATTGCAAGCCCCGACGTCAGCCATCATCACACACACCAGCAAGGTCAGCGGGCCCGACGTCAGCCTCACGCTCACCATACCCACCCACCAGCCCGAGTCTCTCCCTCTAGAGTCTGGCTCTCCCCGAGCACTGCTTCTCCGCATGGAACCGGCGTCTCGACCCTTGCGGGCGGCAAAGATGGGCGTGGAGGCCGACGCATGGTGGAGAGGGGGGCTCGGGGGTCTTTCACAAAGGAACAAGATTATTAACGTCAACCACGACCATGACCATCACCTACTTTTGCACCTGTCCTCCACTGCCATGCCGCTCCCATTTGCCGCCCGGACCCCGAAGAAGAGGCCTGCGGGTAACGAACCCCCCTTGAAGGGAGGTACCATAAAGGACGTCGGTTTGCCGGAGACTGGGGAGCTTCATTCACCGCAACAAACACGTCGGGGCCGGGGCACCATCTCTTCAGGTCCGGTCAGACTTTTCTCACTAATATTTCTCTCTCAGCACGGGGTCGAGGTGCTCTTTTCCGACTGTCACATTACTCTGGCCCAGGGATAAAATTGCTTCTTCAATTCTGGCACTTCAACTGGCACTTCAACCTACCATCTCTTGAACCCCCCCCCCTGAGGCTCCAGCCCAACCGGCAGGAAGCGTGGAGCCGTCCACCACTCGACAGTCAAACAAGCACAATCTCATCCAGACGTCCCCCCACGCGCTCCCAGGCCTCACCATACATGACGCCGTGAAGGTAACAGTGAGAAACCAGACGGAACCCCCCATCGCCAACGGGTCGCAGGACCACCGGCATCGCCATGCCCGCCACAACAGCGACACAGTCCTCGCTCTGTATCGCTTCGGGGATATACGCCGGCGCAGTGCCCAAGAAGCCGCCGCTGGTCCGGAAGAAGCGTTTCTTGCTGGAGAAGCAGGTTGCCTGCGAGTGGTAGGCCCATGCCGGCCGCCTGGCCATCGCTAGGAAGACCCCGAGCTCCGTTGGCAGCTCCTCCCCATCGGCGAATCCAAGGAGCTGCCGTTCGGCGGCGGCGGCTCTGCGTTCGAGGGCCGAGACCGCCCGTATTGCAAGCCGAGCCAAGAGCCCCCTGCCGCCGGTCGCACCCATGATGCTATCCGCACCTGAGCTCGCCTGACCTAGCAGCTCGGCCTCGCTCGCCTTCATGGCAGCGAGCCAGTCGGCGAAAGCGTGCCGTTCCACTGCCGCCAAACTCTGCGGCTCGTCGTTGACAAGCGTGCGCATCACAACGTCTGCAACGCCCTCGCCCGTTGGATATGTCTCGGCCCAGCCGCTCACCTCGACCCACTCCTTCAGGGCCCGATACACGGCGTACATTGTGCGCAGCTCGTCGGAGATGGTAAGCCGGCCACTAGCATCTCGCGCTACAAGCTTGTCCAGCGCGGCGGCCGCGTCTCCCATGGTGTGGTAGGCGTACGATCCCGCTGCGCAGTACATGACCGTGTCCACGACCTTGCCATGGACGGTCAACCGTCGCCGATCCTCACTGACCAACCACTGGGGATCGGAGCCCCCCGAGGCCGCAAACTGCCCCTGCGTGATGGGATATCGGGGGTCCGTCTCTTCCCAGCCCTTGTCGGCCCAGTCGGGAACCCACGAGGGCAGCCCGGGTCGGCGCGCGTCAGACGGCACGTAGCACAACACCAGCAGCATCTTGTCATACTCGATGCACGCCGCCGTGGTTTCGGCGTAGATGTCGGCCAGCGATTTGGTATAGTCTGGCCGCGGCAGCATCGTCGCCCCGAGTTCATGGACCAAGCCATACAGCGCCAGGGCCTTGTCCTTGGGGTCGCTGGCCGCCTTGTCGCGGCAGCGCACCATGAGGACGGACACGTTCAGCTCCCACAAGCGGTCGGCTGGGCCTCCTTCTGTCAACTGGCGCGCAGCGGGGAAGCGAAACAGCAGCATCGTCTGCATCAGGTAGGTTTGGACGTGCATCGCTTCCTGCCAGCCGCCCCAGCGATACTCGATCTCGCCGAGGCAGTCGACAGCGGCGACGAGCCGGAGCCAGGTTAGAGTGGCGTCGCCGCAGTGGACGTGTATGTTGTCGGCCGAGGGGAAGATGACTTCCTGGATGGTCCACATGCGAGTGAACCAGCTGCGGCCGAAGAAGGGACCAAGCTCGTCGGTTTCCGGGGATACGCCACCACTCAAAAGCTTCCTAGCGCGGGCGTGAAAGGCCGCGTGCAGTCGCCGCTTCGTTTTCAGATCAGAAACGCGCCCATGCACGTTGGCGGACTCGCGGATACTGTCAGAGTCGCCAATGCTGGTCAAGAGCTGGATAGACCGCGTCGTCGCCGCGTCGCACTCGCCCAGCCAGACGACGACTCGCTCGGCCACGCGGTAGATGTCGGACATGAGGGCGACCTGGCTGCTCCGTTCGGCGAGTGACGTCTGGTCGATGCAGATGCCATCGATCCAAATCGTGCGCTCCTCGCTGGCGTGGCGGAGTCGCCGCATGGCCGCGACACAGTTGGCTGTCACCTTGAGCACGCTGGGTTGGGGTGAATCGGTCATGATGGTGATGGGCTCGCTGGGTGTCTGCGCGTCCCAGGAATAGGACAATGCCCAGTACTTGGGTGGGTTGTCGAGCGATATCACCTCGAGGCGACATTGCAGCGGAGCAGTGAGCTGGCTGGCTGGCTGGAGCTGGATAACCCTGATGCACCGATCAGTCGAGAGGGGTTGGTGGTGGTAGAGTTTGTCGGTCGTGGAAGAGGCCATCGAACAAGGCGAGCAGTTGGGAAGGAAGAGAAGAGTTGAGAGTGGTTGGGAAACTTGGTCTCCGGAATTTCCCCTCTTTCAGCATTCCAAACGAGGTGCTTACACTTGGCTCGGTCTAACATTGTGCCTACTTGGAGAGGTAGCTGTCATTGGCTGGACAAACTTGGACAAGACCTCAAACCACGACCCCCTCCCTCCTCGTGAACCGGATCCAAAAGTCGGTCGACATGAAGGTTACCGGGTCCTTCAACTTCAACGGCTGTGCATTATTCACAGCCGCGATGTCGTACCGTCTCAGCATCTGGTCACCATCACACCAAAAGTCAGTCATCATCTCTCATCAGATACGCACACAACTTACCTCGGCAAACCACTTGACCAACTCCATCCACGCTACCTGCTTGCCCAAGCACACATACTTGCCCGTGCTAAACACCAAGTCCACGGCCGCCTGCATCTCGTCGAACCGCTCCGCGTCCGCCTCGATCCACCGCTCGGGCCGGAAAATGTCGGCATCGCCCCCAAAGATGCGCTCCTGGCGCCCCACCCCCATCATGCTCTGCCCGACCTCGGTCCCCGCGGGGAGGTAGTACCCGTGCAGAGTGTCGCCTTGCTCCGGGACCTGCTTGCTGAAGAGGCCGGCCGAGGGGGGCCAGAGACGGAGGGCCTCGCGGATGACGGCCTGGGTGTAGGGCAGGTTTCGTTTGGCGTCGGAGAAGGAGATGATGGACGGGGCGGAAGAGGACGAGGAGGGGGGAGAGGAGAAGAAGGCGTCGATTTCGGATTGGACTTTGCGGTAGGAGGAAGGGGTGGTGAGGAGGGTGAGGAGGGCCATGCGGAGAGCGACCGAGGTGGTTTCGGAGCCGGCGACGCTGTTCACTCATCAGCAGGGCCGGGGACAGTGGAGAGATGGAAGCAAAAGAGGGAGCAGGTACACAAGGGTGATGCATTCTTGCACCGCGTCCTCGGGCTCGACGCCGTTGCGGAGGTAGCCGCGGATGAGGTCGTATTCGGTATTGGTATCGTCGGGGTCGAGGCGCTGCTTGACGGCCTCGCTGGCAAACTTCATGAGGCGGCCGAAGCCGATGGCGTCCCCTTCGCCCGGCATCAACATCTTGAGCGGCCACGAGTGCATGGCGTAGACGAGCCAGGGGAGGCTGCCGAGGATGCCAAAGGCGGGCGTCATTGCTTCGGTGGTCTCGAGGTACCTTTCCACGTCGCCGTCCTTTTGGAGGAACCCAAAGGGCTTGCCGAACGTGGCGCTGGTCGCGACATCGAGCGTGTAGAACTGGGCGCGGTGACCAAAGTCCATGGAACGCAAAGCTCCCGGGGTGGAGAGGTACTTGCGCTCGACGAGATCAATAAAGGCGTGCACCTGGCTGTCGACGCGCGACTCCATGACCGACATGTACTGGCCAGACCAGGCGGGCACCAGCTTGGCCTTGCGCTCCTTGCGGCTCTCGTTGTCGCGCATGGCGATGCACGAGTAGTGGTCGAGGTCCCACCGGGAGAACTCGAACCACAAGCCCTTGGTGTAGTTGGCTTTGTAGGAGCAGACATGGCGGAACGTCTCGGGGTCGAAATGGGCTACAATGTTGGGCGATACGCGCACGAGCGGGCCGTATTGCAGCGAGAGGTTATATACGTACGTGTTGATGTCCTCCTTGAGGCAGTGGTAGGTAAGGACGAGCGGGGTGAGGGAGTTTAGCAAGGGGCCTGGGACATGAGAGAGTCGCCGCCATGTTTGGAAGAGGCTGTTGACGAGCCAAAGACCGACAGCGACGGCGAGGGCTGCGATGACGGTAGTTGGCTTGATAGAGGACTCGTCCTTGAACGAGGCCCAAGCCGTGACCAAGTGTTGGATGATATCGGCCATCTTGATCATACTAACTGTGGTAGAGTTGACATCCGTCCCCTCCGTGACCTCGAGCGGGGAAGCTTCGCTGGAGGTTTACCTCCGCAGTCGGCGCAGAGAGGAACCCTGAGTGAATGCGGGTGGTCCCTTTCACGTCCGATTGGGTGTAGATATCTCGGCGCTTAACCCGCACGCTCGCTCCCGCGTTGTCGGAGTCCGGAGTAAATCGTGCCGAGGTCGGGGGAGGTTGTTCTGGACCCCAAGTCCCATCCCATAATTTCCTTTCAGGGACTTGTTGGACAGAGAGTCGAACATGGTATCCGTGGTGTTACCAAGGGTGTTGTTGGCGTTGACATACTTTTCCAGTTGTGGGCAGCTGGGGGATGGCGAGCATGCGCACAGTGTATCTTCCTCCAGAAGAGGTCGGGCATACCATCGTCGGGGTTCGAATAAAACAGGCCGCAGCGACGGAGATGGTGTGTATATTTCCTGACGGCTGCAATGGTATGGAAAGTTGTGAGAATTGTGTATCTATGTGTTTGCATTTCTTTCTGTCCTTGTCAAGCAGATGGACTTTGTCTGTCATGGTCTTGACTCTTGATACTGATGACTCCTGTAGTGTTTGCCTCCTCTTGCCCCCACATGGGCTCGAACATTGAAAGACGCCAAATGCTCCTCGGCCCGTGGCATATATAGATGGGTATCTCATGTGCTCATCATGTGGACAATCCTTCAACTCTTTAGTAAACACGCCAAAAGCCGGACTTCCTCACATCCGCCCCCGGCCGGCCGAACCAACTGGTCAGTTGCTCCCACCCCGAAACCCATCGTGCCATGTATCTCGCTCGAACATAGTGGGTCAATTATGATGTCGTCTGGGCTGACGAGGTTGTGTTTGAATCGGAGGGGGGGTTTCGTCCTGTGGTCATCGATATTGCTTTTCATGCTCGTCGGAGAGACTGGCAACGGGCTTCATGCTGGATTGGACTTTGCAATGGCAGTAGGGGTGCTTTTGATTCATGAATTGTCGCCGACCAGCGAGAGGTTCTGCATGCCTCCAAGAATGAGGACCGGGGAATCCCCCCCATCCCATCGCCGTCACCAGACTCTGTTGTTCCACTCTCTGCATTCACTCCAACACCGACCGTCTTCCATTTAATTTGCAGTGGGAATTCACCTCCATCCTATCGCCGGGACCAAACTCTGCTGCTCCACTATCTGAGCATTTTCACTCCATTCATAATATCTTCCATTAATTTTGGAATTCATCTCATCCCATCCCCGGCACCAGACAGCTGCCCCAGTCTGTGAGCATTCACTTTCACTCCATTCACCCCATCTTCCATTGATTTGGGAATTCACCTCCATATCGCCAGAACCAGACTCCACTGCGAAAATTCACACTCGCACACAGACTCTTTCCCAGACTACATAAACATCCCAGCTTCTCCCCAACCAGTACACTTCCTCTCTTCTCCCACCAACAACCACAAGCAAGTCAAATTCTGCTCTGGTTCGCGCTCGATCCAACAGCTACATTCAACTCTGCTTCCTCTCTTCTCCCACCCACCACCACAATCCAGTCAAGCTCTGCTCCGGTCCGCCCTCTCTCCGACAGCCATCTTCATATCTGCTTCCTCTGCCGCCACCGCGCCTACCCCCATCGACAACCTCAGCCATGAGGCTCTCCCTCGTGGAGATGGTGACCCTTTGGGTCACTCTCCTTTTCGGGCTCGCCCTCGCCAGCCCCATCTCCTCCGCCCTCGCCGCAGTCAGTTACGAATATGCAACCACCACAACCACGACTGTCGGCTTTGAAGTCTCGTCCTCCCCGCCAAGCAGTACTACCACTTATAGCCCCCGGTTGACGACTGTGACGTGGTTTGAGGTCATCACGATAGCGCTGGGCGTCTCATCTTTCGAGCCTTCCAGGGCCGGCGCCTCTGCGGTACGTTCAATAGTCCACAGCGGCCCATCCCTTGACTTCTCTTGCTAACTTGTCACAGACTACCGCGTCTCTGACTTCCTTGATGACGACATCTACTTCCCTGTCTCACCAAGCCTCCAGTGCACTCAGCACAACAGGATCCAACTCGACGGCTTCGAGTGGCCCAGCCAGCTCGCTGGTACTCTTGACCACCACCCCGTCTCATCAAGCGTCCAGTGCAGGCACCACATTGAGATTCAACTCGACGCGTTCGAGTGGCCCAGCCACCTCGCTGGTACTGTCGACCACCCCGTCTCGCCAAGCGTCCAGTCCAGGCAGCACATTGTGGTTCAACTCGACGCGTTCGGGTAGCCCGGCCAGCTCGCCAGCACTGTCAACAGGCGCAAAGTCCCGCACGACATCTGCCACACCGTCTCACCAAGCGTCAAGTGCAGGCACCCCGTCGGGATTCAACACGACACGTTCGAGTAGCCCGGCCAGCTCTCTGGTACTGTCGACAAGCCCCAAGTCCAGCACGGACTTCACGTCGACCTCTACCTCGTCTAGCAGCACCGGTACCTCTCAGGCATCCACGACGCAAGCATCGGACACTCCAAGCAGCTCACCGACCACGGGCAGCAGCTCTTCGACGATGGTCTCGAGCATCGACCAGACCAGCATGCAGTCATCCGGTGCTCATTCGTCCATGTCTACATCAACCACCCGTGCTGCTTTCGAGTCTTACAGGCCGTCTGGAACTACAGCGTCGACCGGCACCACGGGTTCTGCAGAGACTCGGACACCGACCTCGGCTGGGACCACTGCCACGGCCGAACCCTTTGATGGGTTTTCTCTTCCCGTCATGTGGATTGAGATCGACGGCCAGACATACGTTGGATTGACCGCAGGCGATGATCCTCTCGAAATTGTTCTGTCAAACGGCACCTTGGCCGTCATCACCGAGCATGACATCACAGTCGACGGGGAGACAGTCCGCTTTCCCGACCCGGGCAGCCTCACTCCCCAGAAGAGGAACATCCTCTTGGTCAATGGCTGGCAGGTCAGGGTGTACGAATCCGCGCACAGGAATGCCCGCTACGACCCAAGTGCCCACGGCGGTCAGGACCTTTTCTCCTTCTTGACCCAGGCCATCAAAGGAGTATCTGCCGCGGCCAACAACGCGGCCGAGGGCCTGAGCATGATTGCCGGGACTATGATGGGAGATGCCTTGGCTCTTTCAGCGGCACAGCTCGCTGGCAGTGGCCTCGCGTTGGACGAGTTTGCAATGAGTGGCTCTGCAGCCCAACAGGCCATGGCGAATGGAGTTCAAAAACTGCATGGACTCATCGAGTCATTTGAGATGATGGACCTCGGCATGAACATGGTCAACACCGACCTCGCCAGCAACGGAGTACCTGATCCCCGCCTAGTCCGAACAAGCCAACTGTTGAGCAAGACAACAAAGATCCGGACAGTCTTGAATGACATCAAGAACATCAAGAACATCCTCAAGATATTGCGCCAGGACAGCAAAGACATTGGCTCCAAGATACTCACACTTCTGAGGGGAAAGTACAAGACACAGGCCATGATCGGTACCCCCAGCGCTTTCTTTGCTGGGGGCATCGCTGTGCTGTACAGCCACCGCGACGCATTCCCACCTGGGCCACCTCCAGGCAACAACTCGACGACCAACTCCACAGTGCCGGACGAGAAGCCCTTCGCTGACGAGGAGTGGAAGTGGTTTGCCCAAACCGACCTCCCAATTCCTCTCTTTCACTACTGGACCAAGTTGATCGACAGCGACCAAGGCATCAAGTCCAACGCCATCTTGGGAATCCACACAACCGGGCCCACGTACTACACGACCATGAACGACTCCATGGCCATGATGTTGCGGTACATGCCCGGGATTGCCTATATGGAAAGGATGATGACCTGGGAGGAGCAGACCGAGCGGACTAACAGGTTCTTTCGCTTCAACGACGAGCCTCAGCGGCCGACGAATGAGTCGCACCTGGGCCGACGTCACACTGGCAAAGTCCGACCTAGAGGGTTCCTCGAGTCACCGGCAACCAAGATGGCTGCCGCACAGTACAAAATGTCCTTCAAGAAAGAGTGGACCTATGACCCGGCAATGCAGAAGCCATGGGTCTATAGGAGAGACGATTCCGAAGGTGCCGGGGCGACCATCTTCATCCTGGATTCGGGGATCGACCTTTCATCCCCCAAAGTAGTGGTATTGTCTTCCCCCGGTGTCCCCTGACATACATCAATTGGTTCCTGTAGCTAACTCTGCAATGTAGAAAGAGCTAAACGCTGCTGGGAAGAACCCAGCCGACTGGATATTCAACGTCCCAAATGCATTGACGCTTCCCGATCCCAACCTGTCCCCGAGCACAACTCATCCATGCCCAGAAGATCACGGGGACTCGTCCTTTAATCCCTGGTATGACCAACAGTTGGGTTTAACCGGGCACGGCACTTCCATCGCGGTAATAGCAGCAGGGCGCCGAATTGGGATTGCGCCCAAAGCAGATCTCTACTCGGTCAGGATGACTGCATGCGGCTATACTGTCGATGCCCAGGGAAACAGGCTCACGGAAAGGTTCACCGCAACACATCGGGCCATGAGAGCCGCTGTCGACCAAATTGAAAAGGTCGTCAAGCAACGGAATCTCCAGGGCAAGGCTGTCATTAGTCTATCTTACGGTAAGTTTATCCTTTCCAGACTCAGACCTTTCGCATGCGTCTCTGTCTCTGCAGCTTCTAATACTTGCAATACAGGATTTCTGACAGCAACCCGGAATTATGGCATGCAAGACCCGGGCCCGAGCATTCTCCCAGACTGGGCAACATTGGTTGCCGAGAGAAACATGATGGACGACGAGGTGCAAAGATTCCTCCGGATGTGCGCGACAAATGGCATCATCGTCGTGGCGGCGGCTGGCAATGACGGGGACCCACGAACGTCTTCCGAAAAGTTCTTTCTCGGCGACCTCATCCCTATGCGGTATGCACGCCCCGACAACGAACTCATCGTTGTTGGCGGAACCAAGTTCAATGGGAATTTGTACTTGCCAAGTACGCAGCCAGGTGTCAGCATCAGCGTCAACGGCCAGTGGCTCTATACTCAGGATCCCAATGACCCCCGTCTGGGACCTGACGACATGCTGGGAAACGTTGATCTCTTTGCACTCGCACGACAGGTCGATACACTCGACCCCTACGGCGCGACATACAGAGACGGCACCAGCTTTGCTTCCCCTCAGGTGGTAAGTTTGAATTCACCAACATTGGAAGGGAATATCACTAACGTGGGTTTAATAGGCCGGCCTCGTTGCCTACATGCTGATGAAGCCCGACACTCGTCAGGACTGGGTATGGAATGAGCAGCGGAACAACCAGAAGCTCTGGGGTCTTCGTATGAAAGAGCTGCTGAGGGACCTCTCCTGGCAACAAGTCCGAGACGAGGATGTCATCGATTCGGCAGACCTCGCGTTCCCGTATCCTTTCTCGACTCCGTCCGTCAACTACGCGTACAATGGCGCGTTTGGCCCACAGGGTAGTAAGTTGATCATTGTTCCCGTACCGCATCTTATCAACAAGACGCTAACTATGGCGCAGATTTACCGTGGCCTACATCAACCGGTGCGCCAACGCCAACCGGTGTGCCAACGCCAACCGCCACGCCAACGTTGACCGCCACGCCCACACCAGAAAGCCCCAGCACAGCCTCGGTCGCTTCCACGGGCACCTCAACGGGCGAGACGTCCGCTGACAGCACGCCCACGAGCACCATGCTGTCGTCCCCGAGCACCACTCTGTCGACCCCGAGCGCCACTCCGTCGTTCCCGAGTACCACGCCATCGTCCCCAAGCACCATATGGTCGTCCACGAGCACCACTCTCTCGTCCCCGATCACCACTCCGTCGCCCACGAGTACCATGCCGTTGTCCACGAGCACCATGCCATCGTCCACGAGCACCACGCCGTCGTCCACAAGCACCATGTCGTCACATGGGAAAACAGTCACAGAGGTCACGGTCGTCCCCGCTGTGGTCGTCACTCAGATAACCATCACGGCCGCAGCAGTGCCAGAGACAAGCTCGTCAGTCATTGCGTCCACGAGCACCACACCGCCCCAGGTAACAGTCACAATGACCTTCACTGCCGCAGTGCCAGAGACAAAGACAAGCTCGTCTGTCGTGGCGACCCCTGCCCCGACAAAGGTTCTGGCATACGACTTCATATTCACCCGCCAACGCTGGGCGGATGACCAGTACCTGTGCTGGTGGGTCGGCGCCAGCACCAGCTCGTTGGTGATTGGAGGCGACATTGACATGTGCGACATGCGGAACCCCTTCCACGACTATTCCACTCGAGATGTCGGGCCTGATTGCGAAATGGAAGACTTGTACGCCATCCTCCCGAAGCGGTACAACACCGAAGCATGGGGCTGGTGCCGGTACAAAAGGCTCAGGAACGACAACCTCGAAGCCGGCGTCGTCGTTGGCGTATTGACGGACTGCGAGACGAGGACGTGGTTCGACGGAGACATTAATTGCTCAATAGCAGTCGACCCTGAGGACCAGAGCTGCAGCGCAGGTGATGGGGTCGCCCGCGACACATTTGCGTTGCCTGTCATCCGTTGCGAGGAGAGGTTATGATGGGCAGAAAGGGGGGGTCGAAGATAGGATAGGAGCCGGTTAGCGGACACTTGGATAGAGAAATCCTGTCCACCTATCCTCTTGACTTGGTTGTGAACTTGTGATGGTGATGATTGACGCCGAGAATCTGTTCCCCAAGGGGCCAAGACGGGAGTCTCGCCTGTCCCGTGCAGGAAAAGCAAGTTACATCAAGCGCAGACCCAGCAGTGCAGGACATGGCACAGAAAAGATCAAGGACGAGGAGGCCCTCGACGACAAAATGTCAGTGTCATGTTTGGAAACAAAGGATTTGTATGTGTGTGACCGTGACCGACCATGTGTTCCAAAAGTCCGAAGTTGACTTGGCGAGGAGAGGGACGCAGCGGTGCTCGAGTGGGCTCGGCTGATCGAGGAGAGGAGAGGACATGGCGGTTGGAGTCTTGGCTGTGAAGCGTGGGTGGACAAAATGGGGAAAGGTGGTTGTTTTTCTTCGGTTCCCACGTTCCTGCCATGAACGCAACAGCTGTCCTCCCCCAGCCCAGACCCCACTTCATGTTTCTATGAGATTCCACGTTGTGTCATGTGACGCCCAGGCCGTTTGGCAAACTCCAAGACGTGCCCCATCCTGATTCCCCGCACAACCCGTCCAACGCAACCACGTCCCCGTACCTTCTCAGCTGCCGAGCTCTTTGTCGATATCCCGACGCCATCATGGAGGCCACGGTTCGCTCATTCAACAAGCTCCCGAGGTCGGAAAAGACACCCAGCGGTCTCGCCAACCACTGGGTTTTTGGCGTCTGCCATGTTGACATCGAGCCCGCCGGCGACCTTGTTGTGGCCGTCCACCCCCAGAGTGAATATCTCGTCCAGGGCGGACCAGCCCAGATCCTTTCCTTGCCAACGACACGTGAGAGAGCCGAGGCCACGATCACACACCTTCTGAATGCCTTCGCCAACCCCTCGCCCATGGACCCCTCGACTCCCACCTTCGCACCTTGGACCTGGTCCACCCTGGACCCCGACATGGCACAGGCCATCGAGGACGGCCTCCAAAAACATGGTGTCAAGTCCGCGCTCTGCAAAGTGGGCGTCTGCACTCCTGAAGAGCGCGAAATCTTGGAGACGGCCCGAGCCAGTTTCTACACCAAGCTGACCGGGTTTTTGAACAAGGTGGAGCGAGACCCAGTTGGTCTGGGCGATGCCACAAAGTGCCATGGCTGCTGTCTCAAGTCTGAGTGCTTCTTTCAGCCCCTCAAGAGGTGCGCGCGATGCAGCGAGGCCTATTATCACTCGAAAGACTGTCAGAAGAAGCACTGGAAGCAGCACAAGCCTGCGTGCAGCGCGCTTGTTGGCTCGCCCAGTGGCCTCGATGCCCATACCTACTACAACACCAAGGCGTTGAGCGATCCCGAGGCCCGGGCTTTGATGAGCTCGCTTCGCCTAGATGGGCATCCAAACCGTACCGGAATAGCGTACGCCTCCCCTCCTTGACCCCTGTTTCGGAGCCCGGTAGCTGACATGATCTCCAGCCTGCCTCTGCACCGCCTCATTCTCACCGGCCAAGACACCCCGGACAAGATGCGGCTGCTGTTTGGCCCGCAATACGAAAGCACTCTCAAGGAGAGCTATGAAAGCGCCCGCCTCGAGCACCTGCTTGACCCGCCCCCTGGTTCTCCATCCAAGGTCTTGAGCGCCAGCATGGATGATCCTTCCCTGGTTCGATCTCTGCGGCCAGCGACCGAGGCCGAGAAGCAGAAAGTCGACGAGGTCAGAGAGATTCAAGCCTTGGTCAGAAGGAGAGTGCCTGCTGGAAAATCCCCGTCTTCGGCCGACATGCAGGCCGTCCTGATGTCCTTGGGACCGAACTGGACCTCCAAGCTACAGATCTACACTCTGGCGACGAATACCATGGACCAGGGCGTTCCGGTTGGGGGATACCGCTACTAGCTGGCTGTCTGCCTCTGTCTGTCTTTGATGGGTTGTGGTGGGGTTTGGGACTAATGGCATGGACTCGAAACGTCGACGAGGGCTTTGGGGATTGTAGCGGTTCCAGAAAATAGGCAATCATCTCCAGGAATCTCTGACAGTCTACTTGTGCCCGTCTTGGTGACATTTGGGACGGTCAGCAAATGTCATGGTGAAACGGACCCCCAAGTAGTTGGGCAAGTGAGTTGGGTCGACCGGCCACCGGTGCGACCGGCGTCTTGGCGAACCGGTCTTCAAGGTGGGACAGAAAAAGGGGTTTGTTGACATTGGCATTCGTGTGACATCCTTGCACGCACGGCCCCCCTGGGAAGCCAGTATTCTCGGGAGCTGCTGCAAGCAACAGTGACCATCTTGATACATGAACACGGGGGGAGGTGAGGCAATGGAGGAGGGGTCTTGTGAGGTTGGTTGGCGGTGGCGGCGGCGGTGATGGTAACGGCGATGGGGATGGGGATGGCGGCAGATGAGGGGGGGTTGCTGGCGGCGATGGAAGCAATTGGCGCGACGGCGATGGTGATCGGGATTCTGAGGAGGTGCAAGTCTGGCCGCTGGCAAACGGGCTGATAAGAAAGATAAAGAGTGTTTAGTGTTTGGCGACATAATCGAACACCTGGAGCACCATGGTTCAATGACATCATCGGGAGTGGAGGACGCGGGACCAACGCGTGACCACGTGACCGCATGTCAATCACGGACACCCAAGCAGCAGGCAGCGGCCAAAATCACAAGACATGCCAATCCGAATTTTCTGCCCCTCTCCGCCAGCTTCGCGTCTCGTCGCACCCGCAATCGCAATTGCTCACCTCCCTCATCACCATTCTCGTCGTCGTCCCCTTCCACTGCCCCTTCCATGTCGCAATTACCCACCGCACCAGGGAGCCCGGCCAATTTCCGAGGCCCGTCGCTTTTCTGCAACATCTTGGCGGAAAACGCGCTCGGGTCCACGAGTGTTTGTCGACCTCGACTGGGCTGCTGCCAGGCGCGCACATCGCCGACCTGCTGGATCTCGTCTCGGCAGCTAATTCCATGTCGGTGTACGCAGGTGGACATGTCATCACTCCTCGCTGTCAAGGACCCCGACTGCGAAATGCTCAGTCCCAACACCCCGGTGCGGTACCTCGCACCTCCACCGAAGCACTGGTGCCTGGCGGCCAGGTGGGTTCTTGTCACGAGACCCTGGGCGATGTAGAACACTCGTCACTTGCAATACTGGGGGGTCTTGGTAAGAAAGCGGTCATGAACTCGATTGCGGCAATGCACCCCCAGAATCCTCCCTCCCTCCCCATGTGTCCTGTGAACCCCCCAAAACTCGGTCATGTCCCAAACCTCTGCCGAATGTCCCCTGTTGATGCCAGTGTCGCTGCGTGAGATGGCTGGTCAGCATTTCATCGACGGCAGTCCAAGACGGTGGAATGAACATACGGTGGTCACGATTTCTCCCAACCAGGGGGAGGACCCCGCCGCAACAGGACCTCAATGTCGACCTTTGGACTGCGCGGGATTGTCAGTCATGTTTTGGGGACATGCTTGGGGCGTGACAGGTGGGTTCAACATACACTTTGACACTGACTTTGTCGACACGACACGGAGGGCCCTGCCGCAAAGGGACCTCGATGTCGACTTTTTTGCTGCGGGGATTGTCAGTCGTCATGTTTTGGGGAGAGACACTGGCAGGTTTAAACATGCATTCTCTCGACACGGCGCGGATTGAGCACCACAATTTCGCTGCGTGGGATTGTCAGTCATGTTTTGGGGACATGTTGGGCGACCAACATCAATCTTCGTACCGAGGTGAGGGAGGTTCGCCTCCCGGATTGGGAGGGGGGGGAGTGCCGGCCTGTCAAGAGAGCACGTCAGGCCTGTACGGATTACGGAATACGGAATACACTCGGGTACTCCGTACCTTGGGACAGCAAGAACACCACTGAGGGCCACTGACCATTTGTCGCCAGTTTTGTATTGTTTTGAAGCTGGATTCTTGAGATGGTGCCCTCTACATGTGATGAAAATAAAAAATCTCACCTTGTTGTCGAGGTCTGGGGGTGCTGGGTTGGGAACGGTGAATTGTGGTGTTGGGATGAAAAGTGAAAGATTTGGACCCACTTCGAAATTTCACCGTAATTCCAAATTCCCAAATTCAATCGAAGAAGAGTCAGGTGTCAAGGTAGGGTGAGAAGGCGGGGTGTCGGATTGGAGGATATTTCTGCCCTGTTGCTACCTATTGCCACTTGAAAGGCCCCCTTGTAAACTAGATCTTGGCGGCTTGGCAGCACTCCCTGCCCCCCTGGGGAGGGGGTATCCTACCCTCGCCTACTTCTACCGTTCCAGAGCTCTCGCTCTTCTTAGATACTTAATTCTATACCTTTACGCCTACTAATACGTTAAATCTAACAATTAACAGTCTAAGTGCCGTAAAAGCCTTACGTTAAACAGCGATAACAAGCCAATTACGACTATCTTGAAGATAACCTTTATTTACCTACCACGAGCGATTTCCATCGCCTATATACGTACAACTATACCTACAGAGCCGAAGTAGTAGTACCATTAAGTACTTTATCCGGTATTACATTAACCTTCTACCTATTAAGTATCTATAGAGGTAGAGCCCTATAGTTAATCCTACGAGGGACCCTAAGTACTAAGTTCCGTACTACTAGCTCTACGAAGGAGCGCTGCCGCGCCGCCACGCCGTCGCCGGCGTTAGTACCGTTACTAACGATTAAGGTAGCTCGTCGCCGCCGAGTAGAGAATAAGTAGCTCCGCCGAGTAACGATCAACCGGCTCGTCGCCGTCGAGCGCGACTAAGTAGTCGCCGCCGAGCGCGACTAAGTAGTCGCCGCCGAGCGCGACTAAATAGTCGCTATTAAGTACGACTAAATAACTCCGCCGAGCGCTACTAAGCTATCCGCTGTCGAGGATTATTATATCGATTAAGGTAGCTCGTCGCCGTTAAGCGCGACTAAGCAGCTCCGCCGAGTAGAGAATAAGTAGCTCCGCCGAGTAACGACTAAATAGTTCGTCGCTATTAAATACGACTAAGTAGCTCCGTAGTCGAGTACTATTACGCTTCTCTAACTTTACTAAGCGTAACTAAATAACTCTACTATAAGTAATACTATATATAAGACCTCGGCGCCCTCGCTAGCCTTAGAGCCTTTATCGGCGACCGTAGGTATAGCCGGCTCGGAGCCTATCCGTAGTAACGAAAGACCTCGGGGGTACTTAGTACTACCGTAGGTAAGGCCGGCTCGGAGCCTATCTAAAGTACTAAGACCTCGGCGCCTTCGCTAGCCTTAGAGCCTCCGTCGGTAGTTTATAGGTATAGCCGGCTCGGAGCCTATCCGTAGTAATAATAAGAGACCGTAAAATAAGGCTAGCTCGGAGCCTATCCGTAGTAATAAGTCCTCGGCGACCTCGCCGTAGGTAAGGCTAGCTTAGAGCCTATCCGTAGTAATAAGTCCTCGGCGTCCTTACTAGTTCCGTAGGTATAGCCGGCTCGGAGCCTATCCGTAGTATTAAATATAAGACTTTAACGGTACCTAGTACCGTCCGTAAGTATAGCCGGCTCGGAGCTTATCCGTAGTAAAAGGATTATAACGAAAAGATAGTAGACCGTAGTAAATAAAAGACCTCGGGGATACCTAGTACCGTTCGTAGGTAAGGCCGGCTCGGAGCTTATCCGTAGTAATAAAAGTCCTCGGCGACCTCGCCGTAGGTAAGGCTAGCTCGGAGCCTATTTATAGTAATAAGTCCTCGGTAACCTCGCCGTAAGTAAGGCTAGCTCGGAGCCTATCCGTAGTAATAAGTCCTCGGCGCCCTCGCTAACTCTATAAGTATAGCTAGCTCGGAGCCTATCCGTAGTACTAAATATAAGACCTCGGCGGTACTTAGTACCGTCCGTAGGTATAGCCGGCTTAAAGCCTATCCGTAGTACTAAGACCTCGGCGCCCTCGCTAGCCTTAAAGCCTCCGTCGGTAGTCCGTAGGTATAGCCGGCTTAGAGCTTATCCGTAGTAAAAGATTTCGGCGCCTTCGCTAGCCTTAAAGCCTTTATCGGTAATCCGTAGGTATAGCTAGCTCGGAGCTTATCCGTAGTAACGAAAGTCCTCGGCGCCCTCGCTATAGGTAAGGTTAGCTCGAAGCCTATCCGTAGTAACGAGAGTCTTCGGCGCCCTCGCCGTAGGTAAAGCTAGCTCGAAGCCTATCTATAGTAACGAGAGTTCTCGGCGCCCTCGCCGTAAGTAAGGCTAGCTCGGAGCCTATCCGTAGTACTGTAAGTAGCGTTATATATAAAGCTATATATAGCGTTATAAATACTTCCTTAATTTAAGGCCGTAGTAAGGTAATCTTATACTCGGTCTAGGGCTATAGTATTTAGCCGCTTTGGACGTTAAAGACGCCTTTTCTAAGGAGACGCTCCGTTATAAGCTTAACTACGATTATTCTCCCGTAAGAAGCGTTAAAGCGAGTGCCGGCTGGCTACCTTAGAATACCGCCTAGCTACCGATAATAGGCTACCTTCTAGCGAAGAAGATAACTCGGTCTAAGGCTATAGTTCCGTTTTTCCTCGGCCGTCTTATTAGCCTTAAAGTCTCCGACGGACCGTAGCGATTAAACTACCTCGGGGGTACCTAGTACCGCTTATAGCGAATAACCTCGGGGGTACTTAGTACCGTTCGTAGCGATTAGCCTTCGGCCGTCTTATTAGCCTTAAAGCCTCCGATAAACCGTAGCGAAAATACCTCGGCCGTAACGACGGACTATAGCGAATAACCTCGGGGGTACCTAATACCGCTCGTAGCGAAAAGACCTTAACGCCCTTATCGGTAGTCCGTAGGTATAGCCGGCTTGGAGCCTATTTGTAGTAGTAAGTAAAAGAAGACCTCGGCGCCCTTATCGGTAGACCGTAGGTAACTAGACCTTGGTTAAGCCGTAGTAATTATAAGCCCTTACTAATTCCAGTAACTTTTACTAATAGAAAGGACCTTTACGGAGAAACCTAGTACGCGAATATACCGTCTACCTACCTATAAGATAGGGAGTTATATAGAGAGGGGAGAGGCCTAGGGCTAATAAGAATTAATAAGTAAGATAACGATACCGCCTTTATAATGGAGCCGGAGCTCCTCGGCCTTACCTAGATTAAGTACGGTACGTTAATAGTAACTACTCGTTACAAGGCCTTAGAAAGGCCTTATTAGCGTAACGTATAGACCGAGATGATAGTTATAGATAGTCTAACGGAGGCGTTAGGCCTTAATAGCTTCCGGTAGTCTAGGGAGATAGTTAGTCTTATAAGACGCGAAGGAGTACCTGTAAAAGAGGGTGATCTCTAAGCTTATAGAGGACTATGTAGAAGATCTTAAATACTATTGTTTTAATATGGAGGGGGTACGAGAGCGTAGGGGTACGTAGAGGATTACGGATTAATTTGGATACCTGTATGCGGAGGAAAATACTAAGGATTCGCCGAGATGGGGATTTGGAGATGGATTTCCGGCTTTAGCTAGCGCTAGCGTGTTACTATCGTAGCTGAGGGGGTGTGTCGGATTGGAGGATATTTCTGCCCTGTTGCTACCTGTTGCTACTTGAAAGGCCCCCCTGTAAACTAGATTTTAGCGGCTTGGCAGCACTCCCTGCCCCCCTGGGGAGGGGGTATCCTGCCCTCGCCTACTTCTACCGTTCCAGAGCTCTCGCTCTTCTTAGACACTCAATTCTACACCTTTACGCCTACCAATACGTTGAATCTGACACGGGGCATGCAATGGCGGCCCGGGCCCTTGTGCCCCGCCATGCATCAGGCCCTGGGCCCTGGAATCCAGGGCAGGTGCCGGGCCCTTTTTCGACTTCCCCCAAGTATGTCCCAAGTATCCGTATGTTCCGACAGAAAAAACGACAACCAGAACCTTGACCGCAAGCTCCTTGACAGCCCAAGTCCCCCGGGAGCTCCAAGCCCTCTATTTGCAAATCACCCATCAGCTGGACCAACTCCCCTCCTTATTGATAACAACGTCGTCGCCCAAGAGTCCGCCGCTTGAAGACCCGATGATCGGGAGAGTCTCGGCCACGGCCCGGAAAGCAGTCTACCAGAATTCATGTCGCCCTCGGGAGAAGCAGGCTTCGCCGATGGCCCTCGGGGAGTTTTGACCAACAATCATACCATGGTCAACAGCACCGCGAGTCGTTTGACTGCCAGTCGGCACGCAAGCGCCCGCATGGGTATTGGGACGAGAGGGGGAGCTGCTGCTGTTGAAAAACAGAACGGGGATGTTGGGTCGCGACTGTCTGAAGGCACGGCATGGGGGTCGTGTTCAAGGAGCAATTCTCCGAATTGAATTTCGGACCTTCCTTCAGGGTCGAGTCTCGGGTTGATGCTGCATCTGCCGGATCCAGCGGGACTACATCGACATGCTCCCCAAGTCGTGGAGCGTCATCTCGCTGTCGCCGAGCGAGAACAACCAATGTAGTCCCGCTGGGGCATCAGGACGTTCCCACAACACCTTTCATGCTGATGACACAGTGGACAGGACTCGACACGGGACGGCATTGGGATTCGGGAATGACAATCCGAGGGATTACCGGCCCAAGGACATGGGCCATGTGTCGCATGTGGCCGGAAGAGATGTGACGGAGGTTCCATTGTCTCTGGCTTGGGGAAGGCCCGAGGGATCAAGCTCCGAGCCTCCTCTCCATCTCCCAGAACGCAGCCATCACGTCACCGCCTGGCCGCCACCAGGTGTCTTCCAACTCTGGCTTCCTGGCCTTACGCAATGCCCGCTCGACATACCACCGCAGAAACGGTGTATTGTCCGCCAACGCCTCGAGCTCAACCCAGGTCCAGTCCTTCTCCAGCGGCCAGCGTACCCATTCCACGTACACCTCCATCCCCGTGGAATCCGACGTCTTGGAGTTGCGCTTGCCGAAATGCCCGTGGATCCGGAGCGGCCAGAACACACCCTCTCTCCTGTCCCGTGGCGAATACGGGGCCAACAGGTCCGACGGGCGCCACCCTCTGCCCGTCCAGCCCTTGCGCGTGTTGTAGGCCTCCCAGTAGTCGGCCAGCATCCTCCGACCCCCGGGCCCCAGACTACTCAAAGCGAGGTCCACCTCGGTGACTTCCACCGGCCCGTTGATGTCTGGGCGGTCGGTGTGGTCGATGGTCAGCACCATGACCATCTTGAGGAGCAGCGGGGCGCGCTGGTCGATCCTGTGGCGGCGGATGCCAGTGACCAGAAGCAGCCCATACCCGGGCAGAGACTGGAAGAACGAACGAGTTAGCAAGTGTGACACGAGGGCTTGAATGGGGGCGACGTGCCATCCGAACACCGGGTCTGGCTGCGTTCAGTTGAGCGGCACCCGCGTTAGCACCCGCGTCAGCGTCGGCGTCAGCATCCATGTCGGCGTCGGTATCCATGTTGGCGACATGGGCGACCTCCAAAGTGTCGCGCTCCGTGTAAGTATTTACGGCAGTAAACGTAGTCGGGGGAGCCATGAGGACGGTCGTGGGCTGTGACCTTGTAGTAATTACACCTAGGTTAGTTTGCTTCCCAGAAGCTTCCAGTCGGCGGGTTGGTACCTGAGGTGTGTGTTCTAATAGAGGAACTGATGGTTCGGTGATTTACAGGCGGAGTGTCGAGGAGATGCTGGTGTGAGGGACGTGGAGATGACTGTTGGGGCTGGAGAAAAAAAGCACTTGGGGATATCGTCGAAGAGATGGTAGTGTGAGGAGGGTGGACATCTTGGGACGGATGGACAAGATTTCACCCCCCGGTGCCAGCCTGAGCCAACCGACCGCCTCCCGGTCTGTGTCCTCCGACATCCTCACGGTCGGCGTCTTGGGCGCGCGGGGGCTGTTGGCTGGTCGTCGGCGGACTTGGGATGCCCAGGACTGAGCGTGGCTTTCGTTGATCCCGCGGGACCTGTCAGAACGTCTGTTTGCTTTTCAGACAAAATGCTAAGCCCCGCCCAAAACCATGTCGGGTTTGTTTCAACATGTCTTGGACTCAGCCGCTTCATAATTCATCTTTTCTTGGTAAGGTAGCTCTACCTGCGTCCGGTTGCATGTTGGGGGGGTAAACTTTCCCGAAGGGATTCCAGAAAGGTGCTGACAGTCGGATGTTTGAAGCCAAAGTTTAGCTCTCGTGGAAGATGCGGGCTCCACGGCCCTCCTCTCCTACCAATAGTTGCGCTTGGGGGTTCAGCGGTTCCATGGTTCGGTGGGAGAGGACGGGTGGCCACCTCCCGTGTGCGACCTGTCACGCTCGACAAAGTGACAGATCATGGCGGCGGGCCTGAACTGACACGGTCAACATTAACAACGCAGTGTCAAGGTGAGATATTGGGCAGAGTCTCTCGCCGGACATCCATATGCGATGGATGGCTGCAAAGTCTTGCAACCTGTCGTCTTGGAGGGCCGGGGGGAACGGTCCGGACAAACGCAGCGGATAAACGCCACACCAACGGAGCATGAGCATGGCGCATGAGCATGGCGCTTTCCGCTGAGATTCAGACAGCTTGTTTGCTTGCTGCCTGTGTTGTTGGGATGCTGCCATGGCTCCGGCACCACATCCGCCAGCCTCCTGATCAGATATTCCCGTTGACAAAAACCAAAGCCCTCCCCCGCCGTCCCGCCCTGGGGAGCAACCTGCCTGCCAGGAACCCTGGCCCGTGGTATCCCTGTTGTCGCCCTGCCGCTCTATGCTGGCCGGCTTCCAACTGGAACCCCAGGGCTCAAGACGTTGTCGTGTCTTTGGGAAGCCGTCCAGATCTCCCCATCGCCACCCACACTCTCCAAATATTTCAGGAATTTCCAGCTTCGGTGCGCGGGCAGCCATCAGCCCAGACGTTGATGGCGGGAAAGTAAGAAAGAAATAAGCTGAGAAAGGATGGCGCGCCGGTGTGCCCATTGCTGACTCCCTCCCCCCCGTATTACTCCATTCCTATTCCAAAACCACACCCACAGCATATGCCCAAGCCCATCTCGAAAGGTATCTCTGTACCTGCCAGCTCCTATTGCTGAACCGAGTGATTCTGGCCATCAGGGTTCATCCGACCCCAACCTTTTCGAGCACTGTCTTTCGAGCACTTCAGCCAGCCATCCCCGAGACCTGGGCGTCGACCCCTGTGCCAAACCAGCACACCCTGCACATAATATGTATCTGGCCTAGGCCATCTACACACTTAAAACCCTCAAGCGCCTACGCAGCGACCTGCATGAGGAAAGAATACAGAGTCTTGAAAAGCGACTGTCCAGTCACCTTTGTCGTTTCGCCCGGAAGCTTGACCAACATAAAGAAGTTGTCCTTTTTACCTTGTTCCCTCACCACAGGGTGTTCTGGGAGACTCCAGGACAAAAGACTCTCCACCAACTGACGTCGAGCTCAGGCTGCCAACGTTGCGGCAGAAGAAGCGGCGGTTGGAGACAGTGGACTGACTGGCACTCAAAAATCAAGGACTCGGCCATCAACGTCCCCGTGTCACCTGCTTCCAAGTCCACGAGCCCTCCCAGCTTCGAGGAGGGGACGGGCTCAGTGACTAGCTCATCTCATGTTCCTCATCTCCTTTTCCCATGTCAACAAAGAGGACCTGGAAGGAAGTTGGCACGGTGTCCTCGACGAGTCGCGCCGGCTTGAAAACTGCAAGCACTGCAAGAAGGGCATCCTCGTTTCTTCCGGCTTTGCTTGTCGAGGCATCTGGGATTGGGCCGTGGAAACAGTCGACACAATGCCGCGAAAAGAAGATAACATAGCTACCTCGTATCAACGAAGGAATACCGCTGTGGTAAACAAAAGACAAGAACAAACACATCATCTCCAGCCCTCCAGTTCCTTACACTGCATCAGGGTGGCCATGACCTTGTTGACGCCATCCTCGCTGATAAGGCGGGGCTGGACACTGTTGACGTAGCCCTCGTCGTCTTTGCTGGCCTTCTTCTTGCGGGGCTTTTTGGCGACGGCCGTGTCCCACTTGTCGCCATCGTCGATGCCGAGAGCCTCGGTGGTCGCGAGAGGCAGCTTCGTAGCGCGCTCCGTCTGGGCCTTGCCGCCGATGAATCCGGTACAGTTTGGCTCAGCGCAGTAGCAGGGCTGCGAGTCGGCGCCGTAGCGGTCGACATTGGAGTTGAACACCAGCTCCTCGTCGACTCGGGTGGATATTGAACGGCAACTCAGCTCAATGCCAGACAGCGGATAGCTTTGTTGCTTGTCACAGAGGCACTCGACCGCTTTGTCCAGAACCCCGAGGAGAGTGAGCAGTACCTCGGTTACTTGGGGGGAGAGGGGGGGACTGGGAAGTCGCGGGTCATCAAGGCCTTCTATACGGTCTTTGAGAAGAGAAAAGACACATCATCCATCATCCTCACAGCAACATCGGGAGCAGCTACCGCCGAGATTGGTGGAACTACCTACCACTCGGCATTAGGGATGAACCCCTCACAGGCTTCTCGCGAGACACGAGCGCCAGACCACGATGGCGGCCCTGGCATGTATAAGTGGAAGACAAAGAAGATGTTGGTGATTGATGAAGTCAGTATGCTCGGATGCTATGACCTCTGCACCATCAACGACAGACTTCAACAATTCCGCCGCTCGGCAGATGGAGGCGCTTCTACCAGGCCATTTGGAGGCCTCCCAGTCGTCCCCTTTGCTGGGGACTTCTTGCAGTTCCAGCCTGTTCTCCAACCCAGCATCTTAATCCCGGCCGATCCCCGCCGCCACGTCAAGCCAGACACCCAGAGGAGGGAAAATACCGCGAGAGAACTTTTTGGGAGGTTCAGGAACGTCATCCTCCTTCAGGAGCAGGTCCGCGCAATGAGTGATCCCCCTTTCCAGCGATTCCTTAAGAGGGTTCGCCAGGGAAAGCAGACCAGGGACGACGCCGAGACCTTGAATCGGCGCATCGCCAATATCTCTACCATGGCGGTTGCCGACAATCTTCGCATCATCACGCCGCTCAACCGACACCGATGGGATCTCTCTCTCTCCACCGCGCTCCAGTGGGCCAAGGAGAAGGGGAGGGTGGCGACCATCTTCATCTCGACACACGACCTGAAGGACTTACAACCAACGCCGGCCCTTGCGGCAAAGCTGTGCATGGTCGGTGACAACACAAAGTGCCCGATCCCGGCAATCTTTCCGTACGTGCGAGGGATGCCGGTCTGCCTGAACGAGAACAAGTTCACGGCACTGCAGGTAGCCATCCTCTCGGCATCATCCTCCGATCCGACGTCACTAAGGCGTTTAGATTCCCCAACATCCCTCCTGGCACGGTCCTCATCCCATTACAGAAACACAGCGTGGAGACACACGATAAAAAGACGTGCCAGAGGGCTGGGCTGCCCTGTACTCCTGGGTTTGCCCTGACAGACTTCAAATCCCAAGGAAAGAACTTTGAGAATGTCATCCTTGGTCTGTATGGGAGGGCCGACAGGAGACAGGACGGCACGTTGGACAAGTGCGAGTTTACAAGCCTGTATGTACAGCTCTCGCGTTGCAAAACGTTGCAGGGGATCCAGTTGCTGAAGCCGGTAAGCGTGGAGGAATTTGTGACCATCAGGCCGGGGCAGGGGATGGTGGAAGCGATCTCGAAATTAGACGTGTTGTCTGGGCAGACGATAAGCAGGTGGAAACGGGGACACCCAGAAGAGGGGTAGATAGTTGAAGGACAAACGTCTCAACGATGGAGGTATTTGCCCACAGAACAGAACTCCACGTCACGGGCTTCGCCGTGACAGCCTCTCCTCGAGTTTGCCTGCGACGTAACACTCCAGTACTCGAAGGGGCAGTCTCCAGAGCGCAGGTGAGCGCAGGTGAGGGGTGCCTCTTAATGTAGTCACAATGCCTGAGCATTGACGGTCTGCGCCGCTGTCTGGGCGAAGGAGATCGTTCGGCAACCAACTGATTGGTTCTGCAACCAGCTGTGCCCCCGCCAAGACCCGGATTATATTGTGTAATCACGGCATAAATTGAAAACCCGTAACTCCCCCATGAACCATGCTTGCATATGTGTGTAGGCTTTCTTCCAACGCCCAAGAGTTGCTTGGTAACGGGGCGTTCTTTACATTCGCCCCCCCCTCAACCATCTTCCAGCGCCAAACACCGTGGACTCTTCTGCTTAGCCTCACGTCCCAGGTTATGTCCGTTTCGCCTTGAGGTGCGCGCGCGACTGCCTATTCTTTTCCGACATCTTTAAGGTCATTGGAAACTTCGACGCCGCAGGACGCACGTCTTAGTAGGCAGACTCCCCAGATATCCTACGAAACCAGCATCTTGAAGATAATTCAAACTCCATGCTGCCACGCAAAGCCAAAGGTCAAATAGTATAAGACGAGGTCAAGAACACCGTGAGAGATCCCAGATTTGTCAGGCATCCAGTGCACACCAAGCTACCTCGACTACCATCCTTCATCCAAAGTCCTATCCAATCCAAGCACTCACAATGCTCTTTTCCCAGATCCTCCTTCTCCTCGGCCCCGCCTCCTTCGTCATGGCGAGCCCCACAACCCCAAACTCGGAGCCGGCTGCCAACGAAGCCCGAGGAACGGCCGCAACGCGCAACATCATGATGTTCGTCAACCACCCCTACGCCGAGCCCACCGAGAAGTACCTCAACGTCCCCGTTGGCTACGACACCCAGTCCATCCGCCACGCCGACTATACCGGCATGTTTTGGACCTTCAGCAACGGTAACCGGTGGCTCACGCTCAACGACAAGCGTCTCTTCCTCCTCCCCGCCAAGGAAGAGGACCCCACTCAATTCGGTCCCGAAAAGGAAGAGGACTGGCCCATCATGAGCCCCGACGAGCTCAGACAAACACTAGCGTCGTCGGACTGGATCCCATCGCTCCAGGAGCTGGAGGGCAGGTTCAAGAAGATCAGCTCCAAGCTGGACGCCAACCCGGACTTTTGGAACGGTACCGAGTCGGAGGGATCATTGACCGTTCGCGACAAAATGTACTGCGAGGCGGTGCTCTGCCGCGGCTCGGGCGACTGCTACATGTCATCGGACAATTCGGGAGATTGCTATCGGTGTGATCGCCGTTCCTGCACATGGAGGCCTTCCCGGGAGCTGCCTAACTACATTGGAGAGCCTGGCGGTGGCTCGCGCGGTCGCATCGAGATTAAGAGGGAGGAGGGGGAGGCGGTCATGGATAAGCAGGAGGAGGTTTGAGGGTGCTCGGGATTGGTCCTAGTTTGGGAGATGGGGTGTTTCATTTTTGGCTATTTGGGTTTTAGAGTCGTTCCTTCTTGCTTTTGGCTTTGAGATCTTTAGGTGACCCACCATTTGGTTAGCTTCATTTATCGTCCAGAAAAATTCAGGTAGCTTTCCCAGTCCCATTTCGAGACAGTGGAGTAGCGTTCTATCTAGATCAGGCTTCTTTTATCTCTAGTCTACGGCTTCACGCGTCCGCCGCAGTATCGGCCGCCAGAGGAGGGCGAGGACCTTGGGGAGGAAGACGGCGGTATCGGAAAAGAGGGCGAGGTGAGGGAAGATATCGAGGACGACCGAGGTTCCAGGCGGATGCCGAGGAAGCAGGTAAGGCTAACAGGCTGGACTGCCCCGATGATGCCGGCCATATTTTCTGATCCTCCAAAGTATACCACCCCTTGTGCCCTCTCCGAGTCCTCCACGCCCCCCTAACCGCCTAACTTTAACCCCCTCGCCCCCAAGGAGGAGCAGCGGCGGGCCACCCAGCTGCCATCATGACTTTCACGATCCCTTGACCTTGACTCGACGGGCATGTGCCTTGACATGATGATGTCGAGTCGACGGAGGCTCACTATCAAGCATTATTACTCTATGTCTCTCATGTCCCATTTCTTCGGGCGTGGTGCTTGCGTCTTGAGTCATGCAACATAGAGCAATGAAGAGGGTGACGAACCAAGCATCGTTTGGCCCACAAAGTTGAAATCACTCAACGTACCCCAAAAGTCAGGGGGGAAGTGGACGAGAAAGTCGACACGTTACATCCAACATGGATGATGGAGCCGACGCCGGATGGAACATGGACAACTTTCTCCCTCATGCCGAGTGTTTTCGATGAGATGAGTCCATGTCCAGCCTTGCCAGCAGGACGACATATCATGCCGGTGTTGCTTGGAGGTTCTTGTTCTGGCAGTTGTCTTTGCCATTTGCAATCCCCTGGGGCCAATGCTCCCGGGTGCCAGTCCATTCCAACAGACAGCCCCGGCCTGTTTCCTGGACTGGTACCCGCCTGTGCGCTCGTATGATCCATGTTCTTGGAGTGATCCAGCCCAGGACTTCCAACTCCCATCGTAGATACATGAAGCCTGGAACCAGCCCGCCGGTGGGTGTCCCCGCCCTCGTTCGTCTGAGCTGCAGCTTTGGGCACAACGCCGCTGCTCCATGTGTTCCAGAGCAGGTATGTATCCGTTCGAAACTGATTATTGTTCTAATGTTAACATGTCAGAAGCTCATGCTGCAAACACCCAGATGACCTCCTCAGCGGCCTTGTTGACAACAAAGAGGAAGAAGAGGTTGATTTGTACATCAATCGATTACCTACAGGCGGAGTAGGAGGGTATGCTTCTCGTTCCGAGGGTGCTTGGAGATGCTGCTGGCATTCGCTGACGTGAGATATGCGTCTCCTCCGGCGGCCAGGAGCCATGGGCCTCGGGTGCATCCCGATGGTCACCTTTACCTGGTAGTCCCTGGTCTTGCTGCGTTTGAGAGCGACCTCGGCCTTTTAAAGGAGCTCGTCGGCGACCTGGCGCTTCTCGGGGGTAGGGCGGCTTCCGGAGCCGTCTTAAGGGAGGCGACAGCGGCATCATTCTTACGTCGAGCTGGGACTGGAGACGACATAGGTCATGATGGATCCATTGGGACCGTTGGCCGGGCGGGTATTTGGTGCTTGACTGTTCAACGGTCAGTCCCGCCCCCGTCAACCCATCACCACATCGCGCCCATGGTTGGCCAGGAAATTGGGATCACCGGCACCAGGGAGACATTATCGTCATTCCCTATACCACTGTCTGTGCCCTGAGCTGGAATTCCTTGGCCGGAGGTGACAGATGTGGCGGCGAGGGCGGACGAGATGGGCAGTCCGAAAACCCCGAGAAATCCGGGAAACGTCGTCATTTGATCGGCGCCGGTCCTCGGCAGCACGCGTCTCTTGGTCGTTTGTTCGGATGCTTTGGTCAGCAGCCCGGAGCGCAGTGGTGGAGGTGCGATTCAACTTCTCCGGGTTGGTTGATCGCCGTCTCGTGGTGGGGCCGTAGAACGAGGGAGGACTCGTCGAGGGTGAGGGTTTCCTCGCAGTATTCTTTGGTCTCTCGGGTTAGCAGTGGTATGGCAAGTAGGGGGTGTCGGCTGGATGACGAGTACTCTCACTTGGCAACATCAAAGTTCACCACCCTCGCATCCACCTCGGCAAACACACACTTGCCCAGCCCGGGTCCTCCGCGGTATCCTTGACACTTGGTCGCCTGGATGGCTGCCTGCGACGGACAGTTGGAGGGGGCACACCAAACGGTCGACATGCCCGAGGGTTCTCGGCACTTGCAAGTACGGCGGTGGGGCTGCTCATCGGCTGTCTTTATTTCTACCTCGAGCTGCAATGTGCGCCTATCCAGCAGGGTCCTTGGGCAAGACCGTGCCCTTGACGACACGGCTCCGGTCCGGGCTGCCACCAGTCATCGTGACGACGCCCTTGTCGACATCAAGGTTCCTTCCCATCCTCCCACCTCCATCTTCCTCCCGTCCTCGGCCGTCATTGCATATTGCCCCATGCTGCTGGCCGAGATGAGCACCCCTCTTTCGTTTTAGGACTCGTCCTGGGCGCATGGTCTGGACGCGGCCGCTGAGAACAAGGTGTCGTGTTTTGGTCTGGCGCCGAGTGAGTGGACCAGTGGGCCGTCTGTGGCGAGGGCGGGTATTTCCAGGGTGCGCGAGCTGTGTCGCAAGCGACCCTTTCACTCTTGTTGGCTCCTTGGGGGCGAGCCGGTGTCGCGACGGCGTGTGCCCACTCGCCGGCTCTTCGGGGGCGGGCAGGTGTCGCGACGTCGTGTGCCCAGGCCGTGGCTTCTTCGGTGGTGTGGGTGGTGTCGGTGGCCCAGTGTCGAGCATGGCTCGACCCGCAGGTATCGAGTCGGGGGTGGTGTCGCTTGGGGGTGTGTCGCGGCCGGTTGGGGCGCCGGGTGTGTCGAGGAAGGTGGCGGCAAAGGCGACCAGGGAGTCGAGCGAAAAGGTGCGCGAGAACTGGCAGAAGCAGCGCCATTGCTCGGGACTGGAAAAGGACTGGGGCGAGGCGGCGAGACACTGCGACACCTCAGCCCACGACTCCTCGAGCTCGGCCTCGCGCTGGTCTCGACGGGCGTCAAGGAGGGCGTAGAATGCAGCGATGTCGTCTTCGGGAGCGTAGTGGGCCATCTCGGCCACATCATGGTGGAAGGCTTGGAGGTCCTGGAGAGGCAGCTGGGCCGAGTTGTTTCGGGTGGTGGACGAGGTGGACGTTGTCGAAGTCGAGGGCTGGGGCCGGGGCCAATTGAAGCGCGCGTGCAGCGTCGTCTGGAGATCGCCTTGGTCCAGCGAGAATTTCCACGCGGGCCATTGCCACTGGCGGTCGAGGGTGTAATCGATGTCGGGGTTGGCGGTACGCGGCATTGTTGGGGGATGCGATGGAGTGGATGGGCGATGACGATGTTGGGGGGACGTGGTGTTTGGTGTTTGGTGTTTGCCCCAAGCAGTTGAAAATACAGTGGAGGCTGCAGGCAATGGGCGTCTGCCCCACAAGTCATGTGAAGCGGCTGCCTTGGCGCCTTGCCCCACGATCCCGTTTGACAGCTCCCCCACCTCCCCGCCCGTCTCCTCCCACCTCTACAGGTACCATCCACCTCACCCCACACCAAGGACAGCGCTGGGGTCTTGGGGGTCAAGACCAGCGGCAAACACACCCCCACCACCCCCATCCTCCCTCCTCCCACCCACTCCAACTGCAAGTATCCGACCTCTCAACTCCAACCTCATTTTTCTCTTTTCTCTTTTTCTCGCTGGGGTCACACAGCACAAAACAAGCATTCAACCATTCAACCAAGCACAGGTCGCACCCCCACCCCCACATCTTCACCCTCTCCTCTCCCACCCCCACCTTCACCCTCCCTTCTCTCCCACCCTTTCTCTTCCCACCTACCAACTGCAGGTATGTTTCCCTCAGCTCCAACGCACCCACATGTGGCACTCTAACCTCTCCCTTCCAGGTCTGTTCGACAGTGCCAGTTCCAACATGTCTGGCTCTTCAACCCAGCCCTTTTCCGAGGGACATGTCGAGCAGCGCTTGTTGGCGGCCGCGAGCGAAGAAACGGGAGGACCAGGACCGTTGAACGACGGCGACGTCGACGTCGACAGACTCGCGACCGACCTCGGCTCGCTCCATGTCGACACGCACTTTCCCGCCGACACGCGGCTCCTCGTCCACGTCGCCCGCGCCGATGCCCATCTCGCCGTATGGAAACTCGGACAGCGGTTGGCCCAAGGCCCCCCGGTGGCCTGCGACCCCCTCGCCGTCAACGCGGCAGACAAGCCAGTGCTGCTGCTGCGCCAAACAGCGAGCGATGTTGGCCACCACTTATCCGTGTCGGTGCCACCGGCCAAGGACGAATGTCGTCTGCAGATCGTATACGATGGGTACTCGGAGCGCCTCCTCGTCGTCAACGCAAGCAGCCGCGCCCTCTACATCACGCCGCAGCACCTCGCCGGCGCCCCCGCGCCCGCCGGCCCGACCCGCATCGCCCCTAACGGATCCATCGAGGTGCAGCCGGGTGTGTATGCGGTTCGGGCCACGCCGTTATTGCCGCCCATCGTCTTCCGCGTGCTCCCAAAAAGGCCCTTATCCATCTCCAACTCCCCTGGCTCCGCCGCTCTACCCCAGCAGCATGCCTCGAGCACAGGCAAGCGGCCTGCTCCGGCCGACACCCAGGCCGAGGGAGACGCGGCCGCACGAAGCAAACACCACAAACCGGCCATCGGCCAGGCAGGCGGGCGAGCCGCCGAGACGAGCGGCACCAACGCCGTCATGATCCAGCTCAACCCGCTGCTGGCCGTCGGCCAAGACGCGAGCTCGCTCCAGAACCCTTTCCTAGGCCTGGAGCCCGGTACCGTTGTGCACGTTCCCGGGACTGCAGGGGGGCAAGACTCGTACACCCTCACGCGCGGCCAGGACATCGCCCAGACCAAGGGTGCTCGCCTCTTCTTAGCCACCCACTCCAACGTCAGCGGAGAGACCAAGGTGGTGGTCGTCAAGGTCCTAAAGAACGAGGGACGAGGCCAGCGCGACCTGGCCGAGCTATGGCTCAGGGAAACCAAGGCCCATGCAAGGGTCAGCATTCAGTCGCTACCGACCGTCTGCCGCTTGCACGCCGCCGACGCCCGGTTCCTGGCCATCTACATGCAGCACATTGCCGGCTCGAGCCTGGCGAGCGCCGCTTAGTACCACCCTCAGACGAAGCGCTTTACAGGAACACCACAAGACACCCGTCGCTTCCTACACGACATGGCCGCGGCCCTGGCGTTTATCCACGACCAGGGCATCCAGCACAACGATCTAAAGCCCGACAATATTATCATTTCCGAGACGTCGGCCGAGCGGCACGCCGTACTTATCGACTTTAGCATCGGCACCGTAGTGGATGCGCGGTCCACGGGTGGCGGAAGTCCCTGGTACATTGCGCCCGAGTTTGCTGCCAGTGGCGACCGCGGCCCGCTCGGGGATGTCTAGGCCTTAGGCGTTATCGGTCTATTCCTACGTGGTCTCACGCCCCTGCCCGAGGCGGTGGGTAGGGGCTGGACCATTACGGACGTTAGCCCGGCCGGGACGGCGACATTTACATAGCGCGCGCACGCCACGGCTAGGATGGGCGAGTGGATGGCCCGAGTCTCGGCGGCGAGAAAAGAGCTCGGCGGTAGGGCTCTAGATCGTATTATTTTCCAGATGCTTGAGCCCAAGGTGGGAAAGAGGCCCCAGGCAGTTGTCGTGGCCAGCATGATATTGGACAGCTGGAAGGAGTAGGATATGATTGGGGGGACATGCATGATACAGGTACTGGTTTTTGCAAATTTATCGCCATGATTTAATTCTTATCGGTAGCAACAGAGAAGATCCGAAGTCTTTGTGGAAGCAAAGGAGAAACTCGAGTTCATTTCTGTCCTTGTGAATGTGGACGAAACACCCGTAGTGTCTGCGAGAAGCAACATCTTTCTTAGGTCTCGCGTCGTGCCGCGCCATAAGGCTCTGAGTGAAGGAACACGCAGAGCTCCTCCCCCCTCCATCTTGTCACGATCACGAACCCAGAGCCGGGCCGTCGACCGCCAGTAGAATTACGACAAGTTAAACCACGAAGTCCCCGGCGACATCCGCGCCCAATGCCAGCAACTCACAAGTCACAACCAGGGTGGCGAGCCTAGGTAGTGTTTGACTGAAACTTGGCCATGCTCGTCCGCCGTCTTCAAGCCAAAAAATGCCAGCGTCGACAAGATCTAGGTGGCCGTCTTTGCCTTAATCCCCAACCCCGCCCACGCCGTCGTCGTAGCCATCGTCGCCATCAAGCCGGTCCCCAAGGGTATGCTCCATCCCACCTCTTCGTCGTCACCCCAACCCGAACCGAACGCCTGCTTCCTGCAGCCCCACAGCAGTATTTTCCACAATCGCAGACAGACTCCATCGCGCAGCCATGTCTAGCACCACGGCATCTACCTCGGCGACATATCCCTCTCACCACCAACTTCTGCAACCAACCCACGAGCACCCCACCATGCGCACCCCGTCTACACAACGGCGCCTCGAGAGGCGCCTCTCCTACAGGTACAGTCATGTCCAAACGCCTCGTTAAACCTCACCTTCCCATTCCCTTCCGAATTGCTGACAAGTCCTCATCAGGCACCCCCCGCCCTGGTCCATAAAGTCGATTACCTCGACCAGTCCACACGAAGCCTCCTCTTCTCGCGTCGACTCCAAACAGCCACAGCTGCCACGAACACTGTCCTCGATACCTCGACCCTCGTCCCTCGTCACACCCGTCCCAATACCCTCCTGGTGGACACATGATCGGGTGGCGTCTTGGCGCAGGTGCCCCGACTTTGCACCCGCCTGTCAAAGGTGCTGACGACGGGCAGAAAAAAATGTACACATCTGCAGGGACGCCCAGCCCCGGCCCGCGCTCAACCTCCCCGGACACGGACAGGTCGGAGAAATGGGACAATCGGGAGATTGTCGAGGTTCATCAGTCGCGTCTACGTCGGCTTCGCGCGGTTCCATGCCGTGGTGACGCGATTATCGATAGCCTGGAAAGTGGATGGCGGACCGTGACCGGCGCCGACGGGCGCGCCACCGACGAGCATCGACACGACGACCTCGGTGAGCTGTTCATTTCATCATAGTCTCCAAGATCCGAAGGGGACACTTAAGTTGGGCGACGACCCAGTACAAGTGCAAGGACATAGTCACCGAGGGTCCCGAGCATCGGACGGCAACATCAGACTCCAGCACGGAACGGCCTAGGTTTAGGAGGTGTCGGATCCCATCGAGATGGAATATTACACTAACCTGGCTTGAATACTTACAATACGCCTGTTCATTTCATCATATATCCAAAAGAGACGAGGAAAAAGCAAAGGAAACAAGCCCATCCATCACGAAGCGCAAACACGAGGAAGACCGCAACACACACCAAACCCATATCCGGAAATAGGCATCACTAAAAACCCCGACACATCAAACGTTACAGCTCCCCCCGAAGACTCTCGACCACACACATCCATTCGTCCCGCTGCCTCCCATGCGCAGCCCCGGCCTGCTGCTCGCAGCCATCCAGATACTTACGCAACAGCGGGACATTACCCCGAAGACTCCACACCGACTCCTCGCTGCGCTCACCCGGGTACCAGCCCCAGCCATTCGACCATAAGCATCAGCCGCCGGCCCCTGAACACGTGCCCGCGGATGGCAAGAATGCAAAAGAGCTCCTCTCCCGCGGCATCAGCAGCCGTCGCGTGCCCGTCGACGCGAGCACTGCCGCACGATGCCCAGTACGCACCCACGAGGCCGGGCACATCCAGCTGGAGAGATGCCTCGTCCTCCTCGGTAAACTCGTCCGAGCCTTGCCATCTAACGAGGAATTCGATCCGGTACCCAAGCGGCCTGTGGGCGTCCTCGGTGGTTCGGTGCGAGAGGATCTCCTCCACCTCCCACCTCTGGCCGGCCTAGGCGGCATCGTCGCCCTCGAGGATCGAGGCCATGACCTCGGCTCGCCGTGGCTGGGGTGGGGGTGGGGGTCCCTCTTCGATCTTGGGTTCGGGGTCCCTCTTCAAGCGTCGGCTTATGCGAATCTGGGTGGAAAGCGGGTCAGTCGTTTGCATCTTCAGGGAGACAGGCCGACGAAAGATGGAGCAGCAGCACAGGCAACAAGACGTACCGGCCTGCCGGTCGCCAATGCGCCGGCGTGACGATCAAGAGGCACTCGCGTGGCAGCGTCGGCTCCCTGCGCGGGGACGGGAGCCATGGCCGGCTCACGGCGGGCCGCAGTGGTTGCAGTTTCGTCGTCGGGAGATTCCTCCGCTTTCACTCCCGCCATCGGGGCGGGAGCCACAGCCAGCTCTGGGTCGGCCAAGGCGGTCGTCATGTCGTCGTCGGTGTCGGTGGAGTTGGCGGTAGCAAACAGGGCACGCAAAGAAGCACCAGACCAAACGAAGCAAATTGGGCGTGTTGGGGAGAGAGGGGCAGGGAGAGGCATGGATGTGGGAGACTGGATTTCGTTTGCTTCTCTACCTTGGTACCGGCTTTCTGTCCGCGACCCGTCCGCCCAGCTACCTGGTCTCGAACGCATCGCCCGTTTGCTGTGGTCGCCAGACTCCGAACTGACAGCTCACTTCTAACCTGGGACGTATGTCTCTGCTCGTGGCAAATTCTGCCGCCTCTTCGCGACCTACTCCTCCTGCCCGTCTTCCCCCGAGACACATGCCCGGTTCACTGACACACGCATCAGATACCAGATGAGTTCTCACACCGAGGCCCAGCTCCGGCTCTCTCCCGCAAGCCCGGCATATTTTCGGGCTTGAGTGAGAGCGAAAGCCCGCATCTGCCCCTCACCGCAGTCCACGATCCATTACAGACTTTGCGCTTCTCTGCCCCGCATCTGGACAAAGAAAGGGCAGAGCAGATGCGCCGTTGGGCTTGCGATTCAAGACCGGAGGCGACGCGCCGACGGCATCTGCAGGGGCCGACGGTGTCAGCTTGGAGCTGGGATTCCCTCTCCGGACCTTGCTTACCGCCCATATGCTCCCATGGCTCCAGGACACCGAGCGCGCGCAGCCACTGCGCGACGCTTGCCACGCTCGAGAAGTGTCCGGCGAGAAGTGCTTGGTTCCACGCATAACTGCCGTCCGGTCCTCGTACCCAGAGTCCCTTCTTCCGTTCCTGGCGGAAGAGGTAGTCGGAGATTAGGTTGTTAAAGTCGCCGTGTACAATGTGGGCGAATTCGGGACCATGTTCCAAATGACAGAGGCGACGGAGCCGCGCCAGGAAGAACTCGAAGCCGGGCTGGGAGGCTGCGGGCGGGAGCATGTTCTCTTGGACAATGTTAAATAGCACGGTGGCTTTTGTATCGATGCAAAAGCGGATGACGGTGTTGGATCTCTGGCGGTAAAAGCCGAGATAAGCGCCGCAGATATTCTGGGGAGACGGGTCAGCGGCAATACAAGATCATGTATTCCATGTTGCGGGAGGACTTGCCCTGGGCGAATTGGTTGGGCACATGGTCGTCGACTGTCCAGCAGGAACACGTCAAGCAGTTGATATGGTGACTGCAGTAAGGGGGCTCGGGGGCTGCGCTGGGTGAAAGGTGCGCCACCGCAAATGCAAACGCAATCCCCGTCCGTTTGTCTGGTCCCTTCTCCTGGTCTCTCTCTCCGGGTCTTGTCCCCACTCGTGTCACCGCACCACGTCGGATATGCCAGGGTCGGCGGATGTCATTGCCATACAAACGCCGTCCCGTCCCGTCCCCGTCCGCCTTACCATCCCCGTCTCCGCCCTGCGCCTGGGTTGAACGGTCCAGGTGGTGAGTGAAAATAACCGAACACTCGCAGTGGTGATCTGCAGTCCCAGGGGCCAGTGTCCGGTCTTTTTCGCTCACCACCTGCGGTCCTCCCCTCCCTCCATGTTCCTTTTTGCGCCGCATCTCTCAAGGCCTGTATGTGGTCAGACTCGGCGCACCTCTCGACATGGACGAAGGGGAGAGAACCAACCTCGATTCCAGGGAATCCAGGCCCGAGACTCGCTCCAAGTGCCAGCAACTTGGTAAGGCCGGACTCGGCCATCGATGGCATTCATAAAGTCTTCCGAGGGGCCGTCGTAGTGGAAGGCGAGTCGGCGGCATCGTCGCTGTCATCGGCGCCCTCGATCGGGAGCGCGCCGAGGGCAGCTGGGCGTGGAGTCTCCGGGATGTTCTCTTCAACATCCTGGTCGTCCCCTATGTTTTCATCCCCATCGCCGGCGGGGAGCTCCTCCATTCTTGCACTCCTTTGGTGCCAGGAGTGGTATCTTTCGAGTTCTGATTCGTATCTTTGTTATCTGCATGTGTATCTCGTCGAGGATGTCTCGTATCTGCTGGGGATGTGAGGCCAAAAGGACACAGGCGCTGGAGCCATAATCGTTTCATTTTGCTGAACGTGATGCGTGTCTCTTCCAGCACCTGACCGAATCAACCACACGGTGCTCAAGACAAAGAGCTGGGAAGAGGGCCGGCCTCATTTCCGCAATATTCCATACAGAGGCGAATGGAATGGATTGATCAAGAGTCCCATCGTTTCAGCGGGACGGCACAGGTCATGGAATATGGCCCGGCTGTGTGTTGGCATCGCAGAAAGAAGAGCTACATAGTATAGCGCATCGAGATGAAGAAAAGTCAACAACATGCCGTCAGGGGTCTTGGCATTTGTACGATGAGTTGGGACTCCAACCTTTGATATGACGGGGGCTCAAAATATACATTTATTTCCATAGCGTCAAGCCCCCCCACCCATAATCATGTTGCAGACCCTCGAGACCCAGACGCTCCCAAATGTCACCGCAGACATGACCAAAGACGTATAGACGAATGGCCCCTTCCTCGGCGGGCGTCAGGTTCCACCGACCTCCCCAGCCGCCCCTCTTGTCTTCGAGAACGGCTTTAAACGCAGGTCTGGCTCGTTGGCGGGCTAACCCTTGATTGTGAGAACCGAGTGCACGGCGAAGTACAAGTCGTCGGTCGGATGGACCGGCTTTTCGGTAAACGGACCCGACGAAGCAAATGACTTGCTCCGGTCGTCGCGAGGCCAAGTTGTCTGGAAAAGACAGCCGGCCTGGAACATGGCCAGTGCCACGATGACCAAATGGAGAATCTTGGTTTGGTGATTTGCGTGGGAACGTGTCAAGGGACCAGCCATGGCAAAAGGAGGAGAGGAGCCAGAGACGGCATCTCTTTCATTTTCCTGGCAGACTTTGCTTCCCGCTCACCTGCAGCTGCCACAACCACATGCACCACAGCACCAACAAGGCCTCCCTCATCCTCCTGGTCAGCGGCACCACAATCTCCAGCCTGAACTCGATCCCTCCAGACCCTCCCGGCCCTTCCACCTCGGCCTGTGTCGCCACCAGACTCCCCTCCCGATCCCGCCACTCATACGTGGTCCCCGCCTTCTTGACGGCAAAATACCAGTCCGAACCGGCCCCGGAGTCTCGCCTCTTCCCCTTGAGGTCCCCCGTCCCGACCTCGACCGGCTTCCGGGCGGCGCGCCACTCGGAGCGCGGAAAGGGCGCCTTCTTGAACGTCATGTTCCCCAGCCCCTGGCGCGACACGCACTGCAGCCTGCTCTCAAAGTCGCGGGTAAAGAGGATGGGCTCGTGCAGCATCTTGTACAGCGCCTTGGCGCGCGGGGCGACCATCGGGGTGCCGTCGGCGGTGTTCCTGACACGGTACTCGAGGCGCGAAAAGTCAATGGACGTCGTGGCTTGCTCCTGGGCGTGCATGGCGCGCGAGAGCTCGTGCGAGGGCGCTGTCGGGTTGCTGGCGGGGAAGAGGAAGCGGCCGTGGAGAAAAAAGGTCGAGGGCGGGTGCACCTCGTCGGGGTTGTCAAAGAGGTCCGTGTATGACGGGGGAGCGTCTGCCGGTGGTGGTTCGGCGGTGGAGGTGGAGGCGGAGGTGGAGGCGTAGGGGGGAGCATCATCGGGGGGCGGGGGGCCGGGGAGGGGGACGCTCTGTTTCCCCATGGTTTCTTTTGTAAATACCGCTGTGGGGCTCGGGGGTGGGCGACAATCATTATAGGGGGTGACAATCACTGTCTGAAAAACAAGGGCCCTGTAATAAACAGTCATTATCCAAGCAACTATCATTGTCCAAGCAACAATGATTATCCACTAGGGGGTTCTCTGATTAGCTAATAAGCACAGACCATATAACAGGGGGTCGCCCCCTGGATTTGCTCCCCTAGCCTACCCCCCCGCCTACAATTTACGTACTATAATATATATATACGAGGATATATACTTTAATTAATACTATATTCTACATACCCCCTCCGCCGCCGCCGCCGCCGCCGCCGCCTACCTTCCGCCTGCTAAGCTATGCCCCCTGGTTCCGCCGCCTACCTAATTTAGTAGTACCGCTTAGTATCCGCGCCTAGCGCTAAAGGTTTACTAGGGTTTAAAGCGCCGCGCTAAAGGTAATATACCGCGCTAACGATAAACCGCCGCCCCTAGTAATAAACCGCCGCCGTTAAAAATAACCCCTAGATACCTACAGACCCCTAGCTACCCTACGAGCCCCCCTACGTAGTCGGCGTACGGGTAAAGTTATAAAGATAAAGCCTAAAGCTAGTAATACTTTACTAAGCTACGCGATCGCTAAGCGAAGAAAAAAAGAACTATGTTACCGTTACTACTAAAAGTTAGTTCCGACGACGTATATAAACCTAGTATAGAAGACAGGAGTAAACCTTAGACTAAGACCCCCCTAAGTATATATATAATTAACTCCGCCGATACTACGCGATTACGACTACTCTTAAGTACTACGCCTGTTAAGGGATTAGTAATACCTGCCCGTTAACAAGGGAAAAACGGATAGACGACGTACCTTATACGGGGAAAACGGATAGTAGATAAGCCTCGGCTATTCCCTGGATAGAGGTACGGAGATATATATAACTAGTCGCTATAGCCGTATATACCTATACCGTTCCTAAGAAAGTTCGGGCGGCTCGGGGATATTAATATACTATATAAACGGTACTCTATAGGTTATATTAAGGGGCCGTATATTTACGGCAATTTAGTATACCTAAAACGCAGACCGTTAGTATATCGATACCTATATAATATATAGTACGTAATATATAGGGATATAGGACATTAAGGTATAATATATAATATATTATATAGTCTATCCGGATAAACTTACTACCTACCCTACCTACGTACGTTAGAGCGTATAGACGTCCTAGTCGATCTAAATAATACCTACTCTACTAATCTTAACTATATATAGGTATATAGGGTCGATTACCGTAATGCCGACGATAACAGTATCGGGGAGTTCCTTTATAATCTCTTAGTCCAGAATCTCGTATCGTTTTATAGTACACCGGAGGGGCGTTAGGATAACGAAAACGTAGTAATCGCGGAAGCTATCGAGGACGAAGATATAGTCGATACGGCTATATTAATTCTGCTAACCGTCGCGGGTAAAATATACGAAGTCGCTAGCGTTAAAGGTAAAACGGTTATTCGAGTCCCTAGTTTAACTAAATAGCTAGACGGCCGCCCGGTTATACCTATTAGCGTTACGTCGAGAGGAACGGGTAGGGGGCGTATCGGGGTAGGGACTAGTTACGGTAGAAAAGAGATAGGTCTTAATATATTATTAATATACCTAGACGACCCCTATTAAGTATATCTACTTAATAAGTTTAATTTTTAGCGGTATAGATATATACGCTTATATCTACCTAGCGAATCGCGCCTATATATATACGTATATACCTAGGCTAATATAAAAAGATTATAGATATTACGATAAGCGTAACATTTATAGATAAGTAGGAGAGGGGGGAAGCGATAGGAATAGCGATAAGGACGGGAAAACGTACCTATTAGTAAACCCGAATTTCCTAGACTATTAGATATTTCTATTCTCGAATACCGACGGATATTAGTACGTCTTACCGTAGTTAAACTAGTATACTAATCGGAGGAGTTAACGGAAGGTCGGGGTTATATCGTTAACCCGGCGCGGAAGTACCTTACCGGTATTAGTAACGTACTTACGGTTAGTCTACTCCTAGTAGGGGATCTAATTAATCGTAAGTAGTACTAGATATATATCGTTAGCCGACTAGGTAACCTCGAGTTCGTAGTCGTCGTCGTCGGCGGTAAGCTCGAGTCGATTTGTACGCGATAGTATATATCGGAAGAGGTTAGGCGCTTCTCTATATAGAGACTATATCTCGCTAGTAAGCTTTAGATCGGTATATCTAAAAGCGTTACGGAGGACGAGTCGGATAGTCTCCTGTACGTTAACCTTTATTAGGAGTACCTTTTCTATGTTTTTATAGTTCGTCTCGTATACTCGCTTCTTAAAGTATCTAGATATACGTCTAGTTAGTATAGCGCGTATAGAGATGGATACGTAGGGGTAGGATAGGCTTAGTCGCGTCGTCGTCGGCGTTAGCTGCTATAGTAGTCTCGTCGCGTCGTCGCGAGGTCTCGCTAGGCCGTATATGAAATTTTCCTAAGTAGTCGGCGACCCTACTACTATACGGCTATACGGGCATCTAACCCCGCCAGCCAGGCCCTAGGGGCAGCGAGAATACTACTATAGGTATTATTAATAGTAGGACTTACCGATATAGATTCTCCCCCGTTAATATATTAACGTTAAATATTACGCCGTATTCCTCCGTATATATAGGGTAGTATACGGTAATATAGATATTCGGACGTAGCGTATCGTTTATATACTATAGCGAGCGACCCGATTCTATGTTATCGACGGTATCCGCGATAATAATAGCGTCCCTAAGCCCCGTTAAAATAGGCGAACTACCACCTAAAGTACCCGCCGAACTACGCGACGTTTCCGCTATATATAAGTATAACTAGTTAAATAGATACCGAGCGCGATAGATAACTCGAGCCATATTATCGCGTTTATACTTTTATATCTTCTAACCTATAAGTATTAACGTACTCCTAGTAATTACGATAGTCGTTTCGATAATTATATAAACCGGATTATCCCTGCCTATTTTAGCTTATACTTAGTTATAAAACCGTATCCGGATATACTTTTTCCTTAGCTACTTTAATAAGAGGGCGGGGATAATAATAATCCAGTAGGCGTAGTCGGATATACTATAGCTTAAGAGATAGTGGATTAGGGATATTAGGCGAGCCTAGTTAGGGGGGAATAGCTATATACGTAGCTTAATCGCGTACTCCGAGCGTGTAGACTTCGTAAGGATACTATCGCGTAAAAGGAAATATATTAAATTACCTAGACTATTGTATTCGGAATAGGCCGTATCGAATAGGCGTATTATAATTAAATCCAGGGCCGGCGATAGCGCCGCGAGTAGGGGTTAAGGATTAGCGATACCCTATTAAGAGCCGAATCGATTCTAAGCCGCTATTAGGAGGTTAGCTATTATATTCTATATCTCCTTTACCTGTATATAAAATCGGCTGTAGGTCGTAATATCGAATTTAATTATAACGTCCGGGTTTATAGCTTTCTAGCCTATATAGACGAAGTAATAGCGGTAGAATTTATTAGCGCGGGGGCCTTTAAACCCTGAATTCTCGGCCTGCTACGGTATATCGCCGACGTAGTATATTAGAAACGCGTAGACGAAGACGTCTTCCTCGCTATTAATCTCTATAACTACGTTATTATCTAGATTAGCTATTATCTTAAGGGCCTTAATTATATCGCCGAAGTTAGATATATAAGGTCTATTTTATTAGGGCAGAGTTAACGATTCGTCTAGGTCCTGTCTTATTACTCGTGCTCAATTCTACTTACCCGAGAATAATCGGAAAGATACTACCAGGTCTAGTACGTTCTTCCGATAACAGGTTAGCCGGTATAACATAGAAGCCTATTAAAGTACGATATAAATTACGGAATACCCCGAAGCCGTCGATAAAGTCCAGATATAGGAATAACACTACCCGTTTCGCGTTAGGCCTCTCTTAATCCTACTCGTACTTAAACCTCTCTCGCCCCTAGTATCCTAGCTCCAGCTCGGCGCGAATTAGATAGGTATAGTAAAGAGGTATAACCTTAGCCCCTCTAACTATCCGGCGCGCGAAATACTACTACTCGGGGGTCCGCTAGGCCTTAAAAGTACTATCGTTATACTTTCGGAACGGTACTATACTTACCGCCCTCTAGCTCTAACCCCGCGGTTTCCACCCAGGATCCTGGTAATCTTCGCCCTAGTAATGATTAACGTATACCGACTTATAGGCGTAGATATTACGCTCCGGTATATATAAAGGCGTCGTACCTAAGATTAATTCGGTTTCCTCTAGTACGGGGTTAAGGCTACCGTATAGGACGTACCCGACGAAGTCGCTTATCTATCGATAGCCCTCCTAGATTTAAAGTATTAACTCTTCCTCGTTAGAGGTATATCGGCGGGTTCGGCGATTAAACCTAAACCTATAAACGCGGCCGATATAAATATTAATAATATCGGTAAGGTCGCTATCTTTTCTAATTATATAGCAGGCGATAAGTAGGCTATACTCTTCTTCGGTATATTAGAAATATACCTAGTCGGATAGGAATACTACGATACCTTTAGAGCCGTTATCTAGGATAATATAAGGGTATTACCTAGATATTAAGCGAACTAACGATAGCTAAGTATACGATTTAAATAGCTTATATACGTCGTCTACGATATTCCCGGGGCTAGAATACGCTCTTTTACCGATATCGGAGGAGATAAGATTTCTAAATAGCGAAATCGGGTTAAAGAACGTTAACTTTATTATAACTTACGGTAGTATATCGTCGATATTACTATCCGGTCCGCGGGGCGTTATATTATAAAGTTACTTAGAAATAGCCTTAGTATCTAATACTACCTTAAATACGGCGATTACCTTTATACTCCGTTTACCCTTTTCGCTAGCGATAACGTTTACCTATCTAGTAGTAACGAGAGCTACTAACTTAGCCTTAGTACGCTCCCGGATAGTCTCGATAATACGGCGCTTCTCGCCTTTAACGCTTATAGGGAGGGTAGGAAGCTTTAGAATATTTAGTAAAATATCCGCCTCGCGTATATCTATTATAAGTATTCGCTTACGTAGTCGGTCCTTTAGCGTTAACAACTACTTCGGTAACCCCGCGATCACCGGAGGCAGTCGTCTATCCTAGTCGCGAACGAGGAGTAATACTTTACGAATCGAGTCTTAATCGGCGTAACTTATCCCCGTTAATTCGGCGTAAATTACTAGTACCTTCTCGAACTTAAAGGTCTTAAGTTAGCTATTCTAGCGCGTAGGGACTAGTATCGATGTATCGGGCTAGAAGTAGGGGACTAGGGTAGTAGGGGCGGGGGCAGGGGTTATACTTACTACTTCTCCTATAGGGATAGCCGTTCGTATAAACTCTTCGCTTCTATCGCTCCCCTCCTCGTTATTATCCCTAACGATAGGGCTATCGTTTATTATATCTATATTTATATCCTCGGTATCGCTAGTATCTTAGGGCTAAAAGTATTCGCTATCTCCGGGCTCCTCGAAAGGTAGCGATTATAAAGGGTTATCCTCGAATATATCGTCCTCGTAGTCGGCCGCGCTAAGGATATCGCTAATATTTATAGTCGATAAGCGTATAGTACGGCTTATAATATTACTAGTATCGGTATCTCGAAGACCTTTAACGTTTACAATAACTAATAATAGTAGTTAGTAACCGCCCTTTACCCCGCTTAGGTATTATAGTATACGTAGGAATTACTTACTTTCGCTTTCTATAAAGTCCTTAATATCGGCGGATTCGAGTAATAAGCTATTACTACTCGCTTCGGATTCCTACTCGTCGTCGACCTAGGCGGCTTCGATACTACCTATTACGGCGTCGGATTCCTCTTCGTAGACTAGCGTATTATCCCCCGCGGTACTAGGCTCTTCGTCGTCGTCGTTATCGCTACCGCTCGTACCGTCGCTAGATAATATAGACTTATCGTCGGAGTCGAGGCTAGACGGATCGTCTAGGTTATCGCTAGTACGCTAAGGGACCTTATCGTCTTTACCGCCGCGACCCCGTACGAGTCGCCCTAGCTACCGCCGTCGCCTAGTTATTAATTTCCCTATCTTCCTTTTAATTCGTCCTATAATTACGGTAAGCTTAATTATCGGTTAGTAAAAGTAGGAGGATACGCCTAGAGATAAAGGGGGGGGTAGTAGTTAGAAGAGGGAAGTAAGAATAGAGAAGAAAAGTCCTCGAAGAAAGGTCCTTAAGTATCCGGCGGTAGACGGTAGTATAAACTGCCGGTCCTTAGGCTATAGCTCTATTAACTAGCGATCCTATTAGCTTTTTTAAAATCTCGGTAAATTTAGCGTTAGGTAAACTATCGTAAAGAGTTAACGTAGGGTAGGCTTATAATAGCTAGTATAGGATAGAAGATACTATTTTTTTCCGGTATATCTTTTACGGCTTCTACTACCTTATAAATAATCTCTTTCGTACTTACGTACTAAAAAAAAATTAGAGACTTAAGTAGTATAGTAATCGTCTTTTTTTCTACTCTCTCGCTAGCTATCTTCCGCTTTCCTCGACTACCTTCTTCCTTTATCTCTCGCTCTATATAATAATACCCTCCTCTCTTACGATTTTTTTCCCTTACCTATTACTATTAAAAACCTATACTTCTTCGCACCCTATTATATCGTCTTCTCTCCAACCCTTAAGTATTAAGTAATAGCCGACGATTCGGTAGGGTCTAGCTCTAAGCTAGCTACCGGGTAAGCGAAGCCCGCCGCTAAAAAGCTTAGGCGTCCGCCCCCCCCCGATCGTAATACTAGCGGTACCTAAGGACGAGGTATATAGGTACGTTAATTAATTATAGTTATCCGCGGGGTCGTTATCCTAATTAGTTTTAACTTTTTTTTTCCGTATTAAAATCGTAATATCGCGCCGAACGTATTACTCCTTATACTATACCCGGTAACTAAGGTCCTACTCCCGCCGATCCTAGGTATAGCTACGGCCCCGCCCGAGACTAAGCCCGATCTCGCCCCGCCCGTCTCTACTCTAGCCGGCTAGACTACCCGCCCTACTACCGCTACAGGTAGTACCGCTACTATATCTACCGCCTTAAGGCCTACTAAAGGTAGTACTCGTATTTCGGGTTTAGCGGAGAAGTAGCGATATACTTTAGATAAAGTCTACCTTAATGCCTTTCTTCCTATTTACTACGATAGTTTCTTCCGTTTTATCGATATCGACTTCGTTATCCGATACCCGTTTATACCCGACCCGAACCTAATACCTATCGTTAAAGTATCGCGGGTAAAGGCTAAGATTAACCGCCGCGTACGTTAGGTACTCTTCGTCTACTACTTATATAAGCTAGTATACTTTATCGTCGCCGGGGTTTACCCTAGCCTAAGTAATAAGACGGATACCTTCTAGACCTTCCGCGAATATATTTTATATATTTTCGCTAACGTTAAGTATAAAATCCTCTTTATTTATTACTATAGCTAAATTAGGCTTTAGCTTAACGACTTCGGGGCTATTAACTTTAGGTACGATATAACCCGGTAGGGTAGGATACCTAACTAAACTATCCTAGCTATAAACCTTAAGTATATTAAGGACTAGATCTACTAGCGTATCGATATAGGCCTCTTCGAGTTATACTTTAAGCTAATTACTAATATAGTAGACTAGGATACGACCTTTAGGGATCGGGAAGATTTCCTATTTTACTTCCTTAAGATCGTATTTAGTATACTCGCTATCGCGATTACTCGTATTATCGTATCCGAGCGCGAGATAAACCCTAGTAAGACGTAGGTCCCTAAGTATAATAGGGGCGCTTCTAGTAAGTAAAGTATAGATATAACCCTTCGCGATAAGGTTATCGCTATCTTTAACTCTTTATCTAGTAACCGGTAATTCGCGGATATCGAGATATCGCGCTTTCGATAGGTTACCCGCCCGAGTGCGGACGCCCTAGATCTTACTACCCCCGTCGTAGAGAATATCTTACGCGAGAACCTTATTAGCGATTTACCTCCGCTATCCGGCGTAGGCCGTACCGCCGTAAGCGATAGTCGCTATTAGCGCGAGATCGAGGAAGCTCGGCGCGAGTTTAATACTACTAAACGTCGCCTAGATAAACTTACTAGCCGTACCGCTACCCCCCGCGATGCCGTCCCCCGCGATACCGTCCCCCGCGATACCGTCCCCCGCGATACCCTACTCCGCGATACCTTACCCCGCGACCGCCCCCGTATCGTCGACAACCCTTCCGATAACCCTTTTAAGGTCGACAACCCTCTCGATACTAGTACCCCTCCTCGCGATAGCAGCTAACGTTAGCTCTTCCAGATTAACTAAAAGCTATTCGATAAACTCCCGCCCGCGCGTAAGTCGCGGAAGTAATTACCTAAGTCGCGGCCTAGCCTACCGCCTATCCGAGAGCTACGGCTTAGTATAAACCTACCCGAGATATAACCCAACTTTTCCCTTTAGACGCTTAAGCCGATTAAACATAGGCTAGATATATTTACATTTAGCGGCGACTAAGATAGCCTCTTCTATAGTATAGCGATTCCCCGGCCTCCCGTATCTAACCTAGCCTCTAATATATACGGTATCTCCGATAAAGAGGAGCGGCGATAGGTAGCGGCGTATATTAGTAAGTAAAAGGCCTAGTATAATAACCGACTTAGTCGGCTAGAAGATATCCCTAATAAGGACTTAAATAGTAATGTCGCGTATAACTTTAACGCCGATACGGCGCTCGTAACTTAGATACAGACCTTTAGTAACTCGTTTACTTACGGAGATAATCCGTTTAATAATAAGGCGGGTTAACTTTTTGTTAAGTAAGGATATAGTTACATATCGGAATATAATAATAACTCTAATAATACTATTAACCCGCGCCTTAAGATTAAGTAAGAGATAATACCCGCCTAGGAGTAAACCTAGTAAACCTAGCCTTAGACGAAGGATCCTATAACGGTTAGTAGTTCCCCCGAGTATACGTAGGCTCGGCCAGATACTATACTACAATTAAAAGTCGACTCTAACGAGGGCTCTCTTACGTTAAGCGATAATACTAGCGACGGCCTTACGTAGTTAAGGGGTATTTACAACCCTAGAAGCGAGTCGGTATATAGGGAGTAGGAACTTCTATACTAGGATAAAAAGCAGCGGGCGATCGAGTATAATCGATTAAACGAGTAGAAGAAGGCCGAAAAGTAGCATCGCGCCGATACGGCTATTCTCGTTATTACAGGGATTAACCCCGCCTATATCCTTAGGCCTCTAGCCCCTAGGCTACCTCGCCCTTTACTAACGCTAAGGATTATTAGCTAACCCTAGGGCCCTAACCCCTTAAAAGTTACATTCGTAGGGGTATTTAAGTTTAAGGTTAGGCTTACACTTACCTCGGATAGCGATAAGGTAGTCCCTAGTATCGAATAAAGGGTATTTATTATCGACCAGTAGGCCGCCAGTATCGACTAGTACGCCGCTAGCATCGACTAGTACGCCGTTACTATCGAGGAGTATCCCGTCGAGAAGCCCGTCGAGAAGCTTAAGAGATTAATAAGCTACTAGATATTACTTCCCGTTCGCCAGCCCTCTTCGTATCGCGAACTGTCGCGCTAGCCTTCCGCGTAACGGGTTTTACTTAAGTAACGCCCTAGTAATACTCGTAAAAGCCGGAGTCTATCGCCTAAAGCCTTTAAGACTATTAATAAGTATAGGAAGAGATCTCCCGTTAAGCCGTAGTAAAGGGTGCCGTTACGGTCGAGTAGCCTACTTTCGTTATTAAAGACGATACAGCTATCCGGGCTATCTCGCCGGAGTACTTCCCTCGCCGGCTAGACCTAGGTAAATATCGGCGCCTCGTAGCTTAGCATAGGTTAACTAAGTATTTAGTAGACTAAACTACTAGGCTTTAAGCTACTTATTATAACTCGCCCTCCGACTATTACGGAGGAGACGATAGTACTAACGGCTACTATAATAAAGTCTATTAATATCGAAATAAGCGATACCCCTCCGGCTACTAGCGATGCCAACGCTACTAGCCCTAGTAAACCTAAGACCGTACCTAAGCCGTTAGTTAAACGTTAATTACCCGAATTATTTCGTTAGAAGTCTATATCTAGTAAGAAGGCCGATACGCCTACTACGTTTCTCGCTACGCCGACCGGAATTATTACTCGGCGCCGCTCCTAGCTAATGGCGACGATATAGGCCGACCCGGCCGAGACTTAAGACGACGACGATAACGATAATAACGATAATAGTAGTTCTAAGCGTAAAGTAACTACCGTATTAGGGTCTATATCGAAGCGCGGCCGCGGCGCGGGTAGTACTAGTACTAGTCGTAGTAGTAGTCGTAGTAGTAGTACTCGTAGTAGGCGTAGTAATCGTAGTTACGGTAGTTATAGTAGTCGCGGCAGCGGGGGCGCGGGTACTACCCCAGGTACGGCATCGACTACCGAGAAGCCTCGCAGTCGTACTCGAACTTTATTAAATAACGACTTATTAACCGCTTTAGCCGATAATAAAGAGGCTTTAGCCGATAATAAAGATAATAGTTATACTATCGTATACGACGATAATATTAGCTATTATAGCGACGATAGCGATAATTCTCCCCTACGCCTATATTCCGAGTACGATACGTATAATCGTACGGTATACTTCTAGGAGAAGTAAATATAGCTTACTTACGACTCTCTCTCGACGATCTCTCTCCCGGTTTTTTTCTTTTCGGACGCCTCTTTCGCTATAGAATCACCGCCGTAAGGTATACTATAATTCCTACTATAGAATCCCCGCCGTAAGGCATTATATAATAATAAAAACGGAGTAAAAGACGGCCAGAATACGGATAGTAGTAGGGGTCCTACTATAGTATAGCATACTACTAATATAAAAGAATATTAATTCCTTATTTATAGTAGTATAAAGGTTAAAAGTATAAGGGTTAGTAGTATATAGTATATAGGTATAGGTTAGCGATAGCTTTATCTTTACTAATATCTAGTTACAGGACTTAGGGGGCTAGGGGCGGTATTTTATAGGTCTAAGTTACTTACTTAATCTATACGCGGGCTTTAGCGCCTATTTACTATAACCCCCTAAAAGGCGTATTAGCTTACTTTTAGTAAGTTATAGTAGGTAGGCGCTAAAGCCCCTAAAGGCAGGTCTATACGCTAAAAACGGCATTTAAGGGGTTACAATAGTAGCCTCGCTAAAAGTCGAAAACTCCAGCACCCCCCTAATCCTGGCCCTCTGATTGGCCCAGAAGTGGACAATGATTGTTATATAGACAATGACCATTGCCTGGCCAATGACAGTTCAGAGGCTAATCACCGTTGACCTTGGCAATCATTGTCATCATTGGACAATGACAACAATCATTGTTCTCTCAGGGGTTTTCCCACTACGGTAGTCCGTATCACCTTTTCAAGCTGTGCAAGTTTTGGGATTCGGGTGGTGAGCGAAATGGAATGATGGCCTGCTCTTGTCATAGGCGATGCTGACGGCGACGGCGACGTTGAAAATAAGTTTGTCTTGGGGGTCCGGGTGGCGCAGCCATGATGCATCATGTCACATGCACCTTGGCCTTTGTGCAGGCACTGTAGGGCAGCTGTCAGCGGGGCTAACCGTCTCTTGGCAGGGCACGTCGGGAATATCCGAAGAAAAGAATAGCGACAGGATTGGCCAGGCAGGAAAGAGGGCAGAGTGCTTTTTAATATCTGAAAAAGAGCTACCAGTAACCGCAAGGGAAAATGGAATGTCCTCTCGGAGAATGCACGGGTCGACGGGCCCCACTCCACTGGGTGAGGTATTAACGGACGAGCCACCAAAGGGCCCGTGCAATGCGTCATTTCTGTCACGCCCCACGGACCATCCTACGGCCCGAGGGGCTTTTGTACACTCAGCAGCAACGAGCAAGAACTTTAATGCAGTCACATGTTTTCCCAGCTACGGCTTTTCAACACTGCTTCCATGCGGCGACAACAAGATTTGCGGTCCCCGAGGTTTCTTGACCCGCCCAAGTTCTATGCTGGAATTGACCTCCATCAGCCCCAACTTTCGAGGAGTCGAGGACGAGCCTTGGCCCCCGACCGCGATCCCTTCCCGGCCTCGAACAATGCCTCCTTCCATCCCAGCGACGGTTCCCTCTCTCTTCTGTCCTCCTCGCCCTCCTCATCTTCTCCCCACACCGGGCATTTCTCATTTCTCGACGCCATCATCTCCCTCCCACGTGGTAAGCGAGACCAGGCCAACCACAGAACAGGCTTGCGTCTTGGTGACACGGCCCGACTTGGTCTTGGTGGGGGCGGTGGCTTCTCAACGACAGCGGGAGCCTACCAGATGTCAGCCAGGGATTGGGTGGGACGGGTTCTCATTCTTCGTGGCGAGCTTCTTCTCCTTTTTGGGTGCGGGGGCCTTCTTCTCCTTGGGCTCGGCGGCGGCCTTCTTGGGTGCGGCCTCCTTCTTCGCGGCGGTTGTCAGCCCCTGAGATCAAAGTGATGATGGTGGTGATACCGCACGGCGCGCAAGATGGAGACTGCTTGGAGTTTTGTGGCCACAAAGAGTATTTAAATTATTAAGTCTATCTCTCTAGAAGTAGGAGCCCAAGGGGGCTCCGTAGCTAGTATTTATATACAAAAGGTCCCTATAAATCCTCCCTATCTTCCTCTATCTACCGTATGTAATTACCGCCCTATTACGGTACCTAGAATAATACTATTACGGCTTGTTTCGAATAGCTATACGTAAGTAAACGGCCGAAGTCGGTTTTACCTATAGATAGTAGGAAATAAGGGTTAGATAAAGGGGTTATAGGTATAGCTGCGCTAAGGTACGGCTTAAAGAGGCGATTTGGACTTATAACCCTCGATATACCCTCTAGTTCCTTAATATTATAGCTATAGAACTAAAGGGAGAGGAGGTTAGGTCCTAGAAATAAAGTATAAGGCTAGTAGTAATAGTTATATACTACTAAGTAATTTTAACTATAGTAGTAAGATACTTTTCTAAGGAGAAATAAAAGAAAGGGGGTCCTTATTAGCGTAGAGCTTCGTCGGTATTAAGCGGGCTAGTCGCCGTCGTCGCTATCGCCGGCTTCCGGTTTAGCGATAGCGTGCCGAAGGTTTTAAAGGTTAAGGTACCTCCTAAAGTTCTTAAACTTCTAGAGGAGGAGGTTCTTAGTAAGCCTATCGGAAGGTATATCGGCGGTAAGGAGATACTCTATAGTAAAGGTCCCCTTAACGTATTCCTACTTTAACTATATATTCTAGATATCTATATAGTTAAGGCGGGTCTTAACCCTTTCCGCGCTTACGATAAGGCGGATAGTCTAGATATTATTATAGCCGATCCTTAAAGACTACCCTAGGTTAAGCGTAATTTCCTTATAAAAGCGTTTAAAGGCTATACTCTCTCCTACGGTCCTTTATAAGGCTAGGAGCTCCGCTTCCGTAGTAGAAGTAGTAACTATATCCTAACGAGAGGATTTCTAGATAATAAGCCCGCCGAATAGCTTAAGGAGGTACCCCTAGGAGGACTTACGGGTCCGGGGGTTATCTACGAAGGAAGCGTCTAACGAGATAATAAAGGCCGGTTCTTCTTCTTCCGATCCCTCTTACAGTACCTCTTACAGTACCTCGTCTAAGGTTCCGGTAAAGACGATCGAGAGATACCTTATTACGTAAAGGTACTTAATATACTACTATACTACTTTAAAATAGGGTTCCGACGGATTTAAGAGGAATTTAGCTAACTTAACGGCGGTATAGGCGATATCGGCTCTTACTATAATAAAGGTATAAAGGATTATTCCGGCTATCTCTTATATAAGTCGGACTTCTTACTTAATAGCTTAGCCTTCGGCGGTCGGAAGTAAGGGGGTAGTAGGGATAGGGATCGTTAGTAGTACTTTAGAATCGATAAGGCCGAACCTTACGGCGGCCTTCTCTAAGTAGCCGTTAAGCGTAAGGAATAGCTTCTTATTAAACCTATCCCTAGTAACTCGGATACCGAGGAAGTATTTAAGCTTAAAGGCTTCCTTTATCTTATACCTTATCCTAATCTTACTAATAATATCGTTAGCTTCTTTAGTATAATCCTTATAATAGAAGATAAGGATATCGTTTATATAGAAGAGAAGGGTAAGGTTAAAGTTAAAGAAGATATAGGGCTCCTCCTTAGATTAGGTTAGGCTAACCGTAGTAAATATTTTAAATAGCTCGAGGAACTAGAGCTAAAGGGATTCGCGGAGCTTATAAATAGCTTTATTAACCTATTATACGATTCTAGGCCTAGTAATTCCTAGCGGGTTACTATAGTATACCGGTCGTATTAAGTTAACGTTAAGGAACGTTATTACAATATTAAACTAATAAATCTTAAGGTCGAAAGCTACGGTATAAGTAAGGAGGGTATAGAACGATCTCGCGGCGAGGGTATAGGCGTAAGTCTCTTCTAAACCATACTTTTATAAGTTACCTCTCGTAACGAGTCGAGCCTTATAATTAGTAACTTTCTTAACCTCGTCTCTTTTATAGGCGAATACCTAGTTAAGGGGTATAAGTTCTTTACCTTCCGGGACGTCTTTAATATTAATACGTTAAAAGACTTCCTTCTCCTTTATCTTCTCTAGCTCCTTAATATAGGCTTTATAAAAGTCTTCGGCCTTAGGGTACTTATAAAGCTAGGAATAGTATCGAGAAGGGGGAGGGAGATTATTAACCTTTTCCGCGTAGGTTTTAGTTACCGTTATAATAGTCTTGTAAAAGGTTCGGCTAGCTTATAGAAGTAAGGAACCGATTACTTCGATTATAAGGGGTTAGTATTCGTCGGGGTCCTTTGGCTTCGTAAAGGGTCTTATAAGAATTACGTTAACGCTCCTATCTTTCTTACTTTTCTACCTTTTTAATTTCTCCGCCTCGATAGCTTTTTTAAATAGCTTAGTTTACCGGGTCGATCGGCGGAGGGTTTATAAGGAAGAGGAACCGGTATCGCTTAAGGTAGGAGAGGGGTCTTTACTTAGTACTAGAGATAAGGTCTTTACCCCCGAGGGGGTAAGGTTTTTAAGGTTTACCGGTTAAGGCCAGGGGACTACTATAGTAATAGATTAAACTTTAGAGCTTGTTAATTAGAAGGTAGGAGATAAGGCTAGGGCCTTAGTAGTTACCGGGGTAATTATAATAGCCGGTCGGGTTTACCCCTTTTCCTTTTTAAGGGTAGGGGCTATAGTATTTTTTCCTTTATCGGGGATTTTATAGGACGCTCCGCTTAGTATAAAGGCTATATCTCTTATAGCTAGTAACGCCGGGGTTTTTATTTAAATAGAGGAAGGTCCTAAGGTAAATACTACGTAGATAATTAACTCGTCTACCGGTATTAGCGCCGGGGTTAATACTAGGGACCGGGCCGCCCTTAATAATAGTTCGGAGACTTATCTAAGGGGTTCGGCCTTATAGCCCGGGTTACTATTATTATCCTTAAAGTTAAAGGTATTTCTATCCTTATCGTCGTCGTTATCGTCGTCCCCTTCTTCTTTATTATTATCGTTAAAACTAAAAAAGGATTCGGTAACGGTATAAAACGACTCCCTCTTATAGGATTTATTAGTTATCTATTATACTTAACTCTCGAAAGTCTCGGTAGTAAATTCTCCGTAAGGGTATCTTAGTTATTATACGAAGGCGTCGCTAGGCCGCCTATATTCGTTAATATATAGCGTTAACTCCGGCGTACCTTTAGGCGACGGGAGTCCTAGTAGTCGGAAACCCTTTTCTACCCTTAAGTCCTACTCGACTAAGGGAAAAGGTACTTCCGGCGTTATCTCCGTAAGTTACGGCGTAAGAGGTATCCCTATTATAACGACGATCTCGTTAAGGATAACCTCCTCGCCGGCCGTAGCCTAATAGTTAGCCTACTAGATCGGACTAAATAACGGTTCGGTATCCCTAAAGATATAGGGATTTAGGAGTTTAAGGGCTTCTATTTACTTCGTAGTAGCGGTAGTAGAAAGCGTAAGTATTTACTCTTCTCTAAGGTCGTAAAATACGTTCTCGTTAAATGTAATGTCGTGTATATTAATAACCTTATCTACGGTAGGGATTTATACGCGGTATACGTTAAAGGCCGTATAGCCGACTAAGTATCTAATATAGGCGTATAAGTTATTATTATAGTAAACCCTTTCCTTCTTTCTTTTTATAGCCTACTTTAGTAAATAGGTATAGTACTTCTAAGCCTTAATATTAGTCTAGTTAAGTCGGAGATCCTTATTTAAGGCCGTAAGCCGGCGGGGCTTAAACTACTAGTAATAGGCCGCGAACTATAAGAGGAAGACCTTACTTAGGGTCGCCTAGTTATTAGCCTTTAAAGGGCTATAGTTCCGGAGGAATACGGTAGCCGAGTACGCTTTATTCTAAAGGCGTTCGGGGAGGCTAGCCCCTACGATTATAACGCGGGCGATAATCTTAATAATACCGCTTATACGTTCGGTAAGGCCGTTAGGTTCCGAGGTAGTTATAGTAGTCTATTCGATCTTAATCCCCTTTTCTACGGCCTACTATTAGAACTAAGTAAGGTTCCTAGTTTTCTTTTTCTCTTAAGTAGCGAAAACTAAGTCCTTATCTATCTTAATCTTAACGACGGAGAGGCCGAACTAAGTCCTTACCTATTCGATAAACCGGAGGAGTAGTTCGGGGGTATAGTTCTTCTTCTCGAATATAATAATCTAGATATAGCTATTATACTTATCCTCGATAAGTATAAAATATTTATAACTATTAATAACCGTTAGCTAGATAAAGATATCGGTCGAGATATAGAAGAAGGGTTATTAGGCCTTAGTTTCTAGGAGGCTCCTTATAACGAGGTTCTTAGCTTTAGTAATACTATAAGTAATATACTCGATTATAAGTAGCCTTACGATTTTAACTCCCTATACGTTTCGGATTATATATTCTAAAGCTTTAACGTTTAAGTACTTAGTATAGAGATACTATATCTTAGGCGTATCGGTTCTCTCGCGGAGGCGGTTCTTAAAGGGCCGGAAGATTTAATAGATAGTAGCGTTTACCGAGCCGAAGGCGCCGAAAGCGACGACGCCGTTATTAGTAATAGAGAGGCGTATAGGCTTTATCGTAATAAGAACGTATTCTACGAAGTATAAATCCTCTTAAAACGTAAATTTTATTACTACTATTAAGTCGGTAAAGGCTTCCTATCTAATCGTATCGTCCTCCCTATAGATCTAAAGGCCCGACTTCCTTATTAGGTTACCGGAGACGATATTAATATAAAAGTTAGGGATATAAACGACGTTTTTAAGAATAAAATCCTTCTTAATTCCGTTAGGAGTTCGGTAGGCGGCCTTAATCGTATAACGGCCGCGCCTATAAACTTAGAAAGTAGAATCGCTTATATTAACGTAGTCCTTATCGCTTACTTTCTTATAAAAGCTAACGTTAAAAAGGTCGAGAGAGTTAGCTATATAAGTCGTTATACCGTTATCCTAGATAGTTAATTTTAAAAAGTAGTAGATACTTCCGACGCTACTAAAGGCCGAGACGACGGTCTAAGGGTTATAATAAAAGGGCCGGAGTACGGCGCCGACGAACGCTTTATCCGGAGGGTTCCGGCCGGGGCCGGGGTTATTATTCCTTTAACGGAAAGTTATCGAGAGCTATACCTACTTTAAAGTTTAAATTTCTCTCTCTACTAGCTTCTTCCTATAATCTTCTATACGGTTATATTTACCTAGTACGACGTTATAGGTAGCCTAGTAGTAAGTAGGGAGATAAATAGTTTATCTATAGATATAAGGGTCCGAATTAGTATTCTAGCGTCTGGATTATCTACCCCCTTAGCCTTACCCGAATCCCCCTTAGCCTTTACGGCCGCCCCCTAATTACGGAGGGGCCCTGTTACTACTACGGGAGTTATTATTACTAGATATAGAGGAAGGTTATCCCTAAAAGGTAACCCCGATAAACTTACTAACGTTTAGCCTAGACTTAAGGTCGTTACTAGCGTTACAGAAAACCTCTACGTATTACTTAACGTCCCTCGTTTCGGTACCCTTATAATAGTAAGTTTAGGCTTACGTTAGAACGATAGAATAATAAAGGGAGTTATAGTAGTTAACGGCGTTAAGAAAGGCTTAGATACCTTTAAATCCCTTTACCTCTTTAGAAGTAATAGTCTTAATAGTATTATATACCTTTAACTACCTCGTAAGCTAGTTCTTACGAGATAAACCTCGGCTAGTAAACTTAAGTACGTCTTAGTAAGTCTTAAGTACCTAGTCCTTCTTATAAAGAGTATTTAAGGTAATATATTATTTTAAGTATACTACGATCTTATAAAGGGAAGCCGTAGGATTAATACTATAGTAGATCGTTTTTTTAATATATCTACTTATCTACTTAATAACGTTATTAATATTTATTTATTAACGTTAGTAGCTACGTTTAGCTATATAAAAGTTAGCTAGGGAGGTCTTAAAGAAAGTCTTTTACTTAAGGGTAGCGAGTTTTATAAATTTAGTATACGTAAGGGTCCTCCTCGTACCGGCCTTCTCCTTAAGAAGGAAGTCCTAACTATCTAGCTTTTTAGGGGAAGCCCTTAGTTTAAAGGGCTCGCCCTCGTCCGTAAGGTTATTTATATCTATATATCTTTCGGCGTTATAAATACGGAGTACTTAGATTAACGCCTTAAACTATCTCGGCTAGTCCGACCTCTTACGGAAGAACTCCTTTATAAGGGTAATAACGTTCTCCTTACCGGCTATAATTCGGAGATATTTAACGAACTCGGTATAACGTAAAGTATAAGGGGGAGGTACGGGGTCCTTAAGGTTTAGTATTACGTATTACTTAGCGACGAACTCGTCGTAAATCTCTCCGAACTAATTAAGGGTATCTCCCTATTCGTTATATCTAATCCCTCCTTAATATAGGTAGTACTCCTATAAGAACTTTTCTACGGGGAAAGACCGGAGATACTACAGATCTCTCTTAGGGTATAGGAATAGTCGGATCGGTATAGGGGGTTTAGGGGTTTCCCTACTTATCTCCTAGTTACCTTAAGCTCTACCTTCTTCTTAGTAGTAATTATAATATCTTCTATAGCTTTAATCGTAATCTCTTCCGTAAGTTCTTCCTCGGGCTCGGACCGCGTTATCTTAGTCCTAACCTATACCGTAACGGGTATAGTATATTCCTAAAAGGTAACGGGGATCCGAGTAGTACCCTTATAGCCCGCGAGTCTATAGCGAGACCTTAGTAATAAGGCCCGGCTTATTACCGGGACTAAAGGGCTATAACTACGGGTAGTTTACTACCGTAGTATAGTAGTCTAGTCCCGTAAGGCTATAGTACTAGTCCCGGGGGAAAGGCTACGGCGGTAGGTAATAATCCTTACTAAAGAAGGGCTTCCGAGATCTTACCTACGCGTAGTTATCTATTAGAGAATAGGGAAATAGTCCCCGGGATCTTATACTATACGCGTAGTTACTTATTAAAGGCTAGAGGTTAAAGCCGGCGGCGTAGTAATCCTACCGTCGTCGCGGAAGAGTATAGCGAGCCGAATCCTAAGGGAGAGACCGGTAATTAAAAGGGGGAATCTAGGGGCGTTAACTAAAGGTATCGCTATCGCTATAGGTTAGTCCTACTATACGTTACGCCGGATCCCCGTATTAATACGGGCGGCGGCGTAAGTTAGGGGGTTAGCGATAGTCCGATTAAAGCGGGAACGTTATTATTTATACGGTAAGTTACGCGGAGATAGGTATAAGCTAGCGCTAAAGGCCGGTAAACCTATAGGTTTAGGACTAGTATAATAAAGGTTATAGCCGGTTTATAATTTCGTAGTTGTTAAAGCGGTTAATCTCGGCGTAAGCCTTAATCCGTTAAAGGTATTCCGTATAAGTTAGGGCCCGTAAGGAAGGTTAGTTAATATCTATAGTATTATATTAAAGCCTAATAGGTATAGGAGAAATACCGAAGATATCGTTAACTTATTAGTATAACGCTAGATAATCGGAAAAGCGAGGGCGGAATAATAAGGGAGAGAAGGGGGAGTAGGGAGGAACTTTAAGTTTAGGGACTAGTTATACTAGTATATATTAGGTAAAATTAGATATAAAGGGTAGTAGGAGGTACGAAGAAAGGTTAGTAATATAGGTAAGGTATTAACGACGATTTAGTAGAAGACCTAGTATTAAAGAGGACTACTAGGGCGGACTTCGGAGTCTTAAATACCTTACGGTATAACCGATATAAAGGTATTACTAGTTAAGGGAGGTAATAACGGAAACGATAGCTCTAATTACTTAAAGTAATAGTTAAAGCCCCGGGCTTATAACTATCAGCCCCTAAGATTAAAGTAATAATAGTAGTAATATTATACGGCGCGTAAGATAAAGACTACTTAGAGTTTTATAGCTATAAAGAGTATTTAAATTATTAAGTCTATCTTTTTAAAAGTAGGAGCCTAAGGGGGCTCCGTAGCTAGTATTTATATATAAAAGGTCCCTATAAATCCTCCCTATCTTCCTCCATCTACCATATGTAATTACCGCCCTGTTACGGTGCCCAGAATAATGCCATTGCGGCTTATTTCGAATAGCTACACGCAAGTAGGCGGCCGAAGTCGGTTTTGCCTGTAGATGGTGGGAAATAGGGGTTGGATAAAGGGGTCGCAGGTGTGGCCGCGCCAAGGCACGGCTCAAAGAGGCGATTCGGACCTGCAACCCTCGACAGCGGTGGCGGGCGTCTTCTTGGCCAGCTTGGTGCCGCCCGAGGGGCCCTTGGGCTGCTCAAACACGCCTTTGGCGACGCCCACCCATGCGACCGTGGTGAGCCACCCAGCTTTTGTCACAATGCCTTGACCTGCTTCCCTCACCATCTTTGCAGCCAACCCCTTCCGGTCCACTGCCAAGACACGCTTCAGGGGTTTGTTTACTTTGCGGAATTCCGGACCACTGCGAAAAGGCCAAGAGCAGAAGGACGGACCCTTCCAGCCTCACTCAACCTGATTGGAACGGACGCCTCGTCATCGTCACCGTCTGCAAAAGAGATGTCATATGGGCTAGCTCTTGGTCGCCGCGACGGGGACATTCAAGAATTCCCCGGAACTATTCCGTCGTCGGAAACTACCATTCCCCAGTATCCGCACCCAGAATCTCTTTCATTGCCCACACAGCTTGACCCCAAGGACCAAGGGCGTCGTCTTTTTATGTCGGTCAAACCTAGTACTCTTGACGCCCATTTGACGAACCAGACAGGTCATAACTTGAACCGTCAAGACTTCTTCCAGCACCTACCAGCAATCAGGGCCTCCTCTCACCAAGATGGCCAAGTTGATGCATCAGTTTGCATTTCTTCCTTGTCACCAACCGTTTCCGCTCCATACATATGCTGCTACGGAACCTCTCAACTTGATACTCAGGGGCTGACAACAAAGGCATTCGGCGCCGCCCCCTGTTGCCGATTTGGCACGTTTGTTTGGCACGCACAAGATGGTCATCGAACAAAGGCAACGTCGGGTTCAAATGGTACAATGGGGAATGTTTGGTTTGTATTAGAACCGACCGCATTCCACTCGGTAATCAATCTCCAGCTTCTCTCCCATCAATCATTTTAGTCCTACCGCAGCCGCTGTTATCCACCCCCAGCTTCTCTCTCATCAATCGTTTTAGTCGTACCGCAGCCGCTGTCCTCCATCACCACCATGGCTCCCAAAGCATCCAACCCCGACTTGCAAACTCTCCGCGCCTACCAAATCAAGAAAATGTGGAAGCATCTCGACGCCCTCGGCACCAACCGAACGTCGTTGCAGTCCCAGGCCCTGGCCAGTCTCGAGCAATACGAGCAGCTAAGGTCAAAGCTTGAAATGTTGTTGACCACTCCCAATCACGCCTTGGTATCCGAGGCATGGCCCGCCAAGTGGGTATCCAACCCACGAAGCCTGCGCGCCCAGCTGGGCTGGATCAGCAAGTGGTCGAATCAACGCGCCGAGCAAGTCCTGGAAGACACGGCAAGGCAGTTTGACTTTTACCTCGACGACCAGGAGACACCATCCCCCGTCTTGTCCGACTCACCCAAGTCCGGCGGTTCCAAGGACTCCCGTCGTCAAAAAGAGGCGGCCAAGAGTACCACCCCGCCCACGCCCGTGTCCAACGAGATGCCCATGTCCATCAAGGCCACCAAGAAAGCGGCCAAGGCAGCGAGGGAACTTGAACTGGACATGATTTACGCCGCCACCGACAAGAACCTCGGGCCTCGAGAGAAGCCCACGAACGTTGCGACCAAGGGCAAAAAGGCGACAAAGCCGGCAAAGCCGATCAAGAGCTCCGACGGCACCGTGCGGCATCCGTTGCAACTAACGCAGGGGAGGAGGAACGCCAGACCCGCCGCACCGTGCAAGCAGGTTGACGACGCCCAGGTGCAGTATCCGTCGCTACCGGCGCAGGGGAGAAGGAACGCCAGACCCGCCACACCTGGCCATCAGGGTGACGCGGAGCTCGAGGTCTCATCTCGGCCGGTAGTCCCAACTGCTCGTCCATGTACCCGTGCGGGGGGGCAGCCCGTCGATACCGGGGGCCGTAGGACATTGCTAGGTAGGCTCATTTCTACTGTTCTTGGTAACTAAGGCATGTGCAGAGACTCTTCCAGGAGTCTGGTGCTGTGTCTTTACTTTTGATGCTTGTTTGGGTTTTTCTTGGACAGAATTAGTACAGGGGGAACAATACAATAGATATGCAAAATATAGAACAGGGTATACAGAATGTAGCTTAGTAATTGCTGACGACCTTAAGCGGGTTTCTGGGTGTCGGATAATAAATAGTTTAATATTACGACTAAAGTAAATACTACTATAATAAATAATAGTTTACCTATTACCGGCTAAGATAAAGAAACTACTTAAATAATACCCTTAATAATTTATACCCTGTTACGGTACTGGATAGTTGAAAGAGATAATACTATAATTAACTATCTACGAAGCGGAAAACTAAGCTAAGGAGAAGAAAGGAAGCGATTACGGGCGTAGCGCGTAATTACTTAACATAGGTAATTAGCAAAGCTTAAGCTATACGGCGCTAGGACTATAATACGGGGTAAGGTATATATAAGCGCTGTAACTTACCCCCTCCTATAAACCTATATTTTTCCTTAAACGTATTCTATCCTCGAGCGGCTTATACTTTCTACCGACCTTAATAAGTAGCCGTATAGGATAAAGTAATAAAAGCGACTTATAATACTTCGATATAACGCTTCCCTACTTTAAATTATCCTATCTACAAACTACTAGATAATATCGAGGGAAAATATATATTTCTTAGCATTCTAGGTTTTAACCCTAACCCTATTCATTTTTTTCTTTGGTGACCATTGTTGTACATCCTCTTTGCGTGGACATGAAAGGTCAGGAACGTGCACGGGCCCGGCATCGTCGCGACGTCGTATGTAACGCCGCCTTCCTCCGACATCCCGTCTCCGTTGGCATTTAGGGGAAAGTAAATAAGCAGGGAATTGGAAAACAAGGAAAGTTCATGTTCCAGACTGCAAAGAATGGGTGTGCGAGACGGCTAAACGTTTGGTCACCGGCTTCGATACCAGCAGTGGAAACCTGCCGAAAATGAAATACCGTCGCCTCCAAACAAGAATGTGTGATACTGCAAGAACAGTGCGGAGGGCATGGATGGGACCCCCTTCGATACTCGTGCTCCTCGCTGGATGGGGGGGCTGTGTTGGAAGAGATGCAGTTGAGAGGTCAAGGACCGGGCCAGACCAGCTGTCTCAGCGACACAGCAGTGTGGCAGCAGAAAACGGAACGCGGAAGAAGGCCTGAAGGGAAGAATTATCGTGTTTTGGCACTGTCAATCCACATCACTCTGTTCAGCAGTTCGCACAGAGGCCCGCGGGCCGAAACAAGTTTCGCAAATGAAGAAAAACAACACCAACACTAAACACAAAGAAACCAGACTCCCGACTCGAACCAAACACCAGCATCAATCACAGAAAGAAACCCACAAAAGAAGCCACACACAACACGCGCCCAGACACTCGACGTCCCCCAAGCAGCACAGCACCCCGAGAACCAACAACTCCCAGCCCCAAAGTACCACCCTCATCACTTGCCCGCAGGGGGGCGCCACGCCGGCCGGTTGCCCAAAGGCGTCTTCTTGGGTGCGGCGATGGGCCGGCGTCGCGCAGGGCCTCTCTTGCGCTTCTTGTCGGCATGCCTTTCCTTGTTGTCCTCCTTCTTCTTGTTGTCCTTGGTGCTGTTGGTGCGGACGCGGGTATCGACGACGACCCATTCGTCGTCATTGTCATTGTCATCGTCTCCATCGTTATTGTCGTCGTCGTCGTCGAGGTAGGCCCGGTAGGAGGGCCGGGTGGCGGGAGAGGGCTGGGGCTGGGTGGCCAGGGCCCGACGGCGCAGGAGCCAAGGGCGGAGGTGGTCGTCATAAAGGCTTTGGGCAAATGCCCGCACTCTCGTTGCAAGCGGAGGCATGATGCGTCCTGGATCCAGATAATTAGCAATGACCTCCAGGGCTGGCTTGGTGTCACGGGCCTGGGTAAGACGTACCTTGCAGCTCCGGCTCAATCGAGTCGAGGGAGGGGGAGACCGAGGGGGGTCGCAGGAAGGCGTAGGGGCGCATGGGAGGGGCGGGGCCGCACAAGGCAAGCGAGACGAGACGACACGGATGGGATGGAACTTGGAGGGTGGTGTTGGCGGCGCAGGCGGGCAAGGCGGGCAGCTCGAGATGCGATGAAGGATGGTTGGTGGTGGCAGCACTGGGGGGGTGGATGCAATTTTGGTCTCTCATCGGGGCACATGGCATGAAAAGAAAAGAAACACTCTGCACAGGGAAACTGGGGTTGATTGTGGCGAAGTGGAAGGAACCAAACTGGCAACTGCTGAAGAAAGGTGGTCGAGGAGGAAGGAACATAGTTCAGGGCAAGCGAGGTCGGGCTCTGTCTCCACGGTTCTCCCCTCTCGTTCTTCAACTTTATACGCACCCGTCGACCGTTGATCTCACACCTCCACCAAGCCCAACATCAGGCCTCGATTCGGCACACAGCAAGAAAGAAACACCATAGAAACCCTGACATCCTTGGCCGTTCCCGTCACCCCCCAGGGAGAAGAGTGAGGTCCACTCCACCCCAAAAGAACCACCAAGGCAGCCAGCCAGCCATGTCAAAGTGCCGGCACAACCCCCAAGATGCTACACCACATTTTTATTTCCAACAGACTCATCTCCCTGGCAAGTCGTCAGAGCTCTTGGCTCACATGCAGGAATGACCCCACGTTGCTCATAAATAGGTGGCCATGCTTCACAGATTATAGCATCACTCTCTGGTCAATACATTCACTTGACTGCCAATCTTTGCAGCCTCGTCCGGCCATTCATTAAGACTGATTCAGAAATCCGTTTCCATGTGACAACCTGCAGAACCCTCGTCGACCAAGGCTATCCGAGAGAAGTGAGAAAAGACTCGAGAGCTTCCATCTCGGCGAGGAGCGGGATACAGTGCCTCGGGAGTTTCTGGAGCTTCGACCTGCTAGAGGCTGCCCAAATGCCCATACCGAGATCGATTCTGCAGTAGTCTGGAACTCTCCGCTGGTCGGGGCAGGCTCAAATCCGGACCTTGTTGGAAATGCAACGCTCAAAGAGTACCACACGGGGGATGCTTCTCGGGTAGTCACCTGTCCACGTCTGAGCTGCAGACTGCACAGGACATTCACAAGCATACTGAGCGCAGTCAACTCTCGATTCTATTGCTCAAAGTGCTCGAAAGAACAGGCCTTCCCTCAATCATCAGTCAGAGACTTGCATACCATACATTACCCTCCAGCCAAACAAAACAAACAGAAAACTCCGTCGCAATGACACTCCAATCCCTGCCATCCAGTCTTGTCCGTACTCCAGCCTCCGCCACAACGTTCCCACATTCAAAAAGCAACCCTCAAAAACGCCCAGCCACCTTGCTCGAAACTGGCCCAGGAAATCCTGACAAATATGCTCGGATGGCTCGAAGGCTTGCCGACGCCTTGACAGCTTCCTCCCCGGCCTTCTTCCTCAGCACCATCCACACAACCTGTTCCAGGGCCCGCTCATGCATCTCAGCGCGGTTGTACGCAGGTCGGATGTCGTCGAGACCCGCCATGTAGGCTAGCATGGTGCTGCCCGAGCCCTGTACCAGGGTTCCCACTGCAGTGGGGGCCGTCTGGCGACACTTGTCCATGAACCTCGTGAGTTGGAAGAATGTCTCCTGGTCCGGTGTTCGCTGCGGGCGCGCGGGTGCGGGCCGAGAGCGGCTGAGCCGTCCACACATCTCCTCGCGGACCCAACAGAGCTGCCAGTATCTCATCTTTGCACGCTGGATGTCCTCCTGCCTCTCGAGCAAGGAGCGAGAAAGGTCGAATCTCGACATGCCTGCGAGAGTCTTGACATGGTGTTGGTGGTTGCGGATAAAGTCACGTGTCATGTCGAGGCGGTCGGCAACGACGAGGAGCTCTGGTGCGTCGTCGGGATGTCCGGCCAGATTCCGGCGCAGCTTCTGGCGGGAGACGGTGGGATCCAGGGGCCCGAAAAGCACGGGGACATTGTGCAACAGGGCCTCGGCCATGGCGACGACGTAGACGCCGCAGTCGAACTCGTTCTCTTGAGTGGGGCACTGGACCGAGGGAGGTTAGCTGCCGCCACCGACACAACATTCCGGCCCGAAACTTACCTGCATCTCCTCCACCGCGGCGCAATGGACGCCAAACCGCGCCAAGAAGGCGCGGACTCGCTTGTCATTGTCGTCCTGATTTTGCCCGAGAGAGTCATACCGCTCCAAGGACCACTTTGCGGCTGCTGTTGCCGCTGCCGAGGGCGGGATGGGGTCGCGGACGGCGCGGTACAGGAGCCAATGCTCCAGTGACCGGTCACAGGTCGGGATGTACAAAGCATCGTGGTCCGAAAAATCCGCCGTAATCTCAGCGCGGCGCCGGGCGCTTAGCGCCTGAGCTTCGGGAAGCAGGCTGTCGACGGCCAGGGTGCGGCTGTTGGTGCCCATTACCCAACGGACCAGGTTCGACAGCGCATTGTTGACCACAATGTCGTTCAGGAATTTCGTCCCGGTGTCGAGCTCGTCCTGGGTATCGAGGCATGCGAGATGTTCAGCCGATGTGTGGGTACCCTGGATCGGCGCCAGGGCCAGCGGCATGGCGGCTTCAAGACGGTATTCGGGTTCCGGCGAGGGAATCTCCAGACGCCGTTTCTTGTTGTGTCGGGGTGATTTGGTACTATCAGGACTGGTCAGGTCCACGGCGGACTCGGTGTCCATGCAAATGCCAGAATCTTCCATGTCGTAACCGGCGGCACTGTTGTTCTCGACGAAATCCTCTTGGTATTCAGGGCTGAACTGGGTGGAAAATGAAGCGGCCTCGCTTGGGGGTGGGCTTGGTGCTGGGCTTCCGTCGGAGGCAAGCGGAGGGGAGCCGGTCGGAGCCGAGCTGGAGGAGGAACTCGAGGTGCGCTTTCGTTTCGCTTTGCTCTTGAACACAGCAGGGCTGCTCGTGTGGTCAGAAATGCAAGATGGGAGGAGGAGGGGAGGGGGCAGACGAACTCAATCTCGCACGCAACCTCGCGCATGAGCTTCAAGACGAACCGTTGTTGGCGGAACTCGGGCTCGTGGCTGCGAACGTCTCGGTTGAAGCGCTGTTGCACCCTGGTGAGAAAGTCGACAAAGTCAAACTCGCCGTGCCGGGAGAGCTTGCGGAGGTGTTGACAAGGCGTGACGGAGAGGAAATCGAGAGGGTGCGAGGAGAAGCACAGGAAGACGACGTCATGCGCCAGGTCCAGCGACGCGGCAAGCTGCTTCAGACGCGCGGCAGTCTTGTCGTCGAGCGCGTTGACCTTGTCGCTGTGGAGGATGCTGGCGATGAAGGCGAGGATAGCGGGGTCGAGATTGCGCAGCGCCCAAATGACGGGATCGAGGTGCAGGTCGTGGTTGGGGTGCGCGGGGGGGTCAAAGGTGGCGAGCAGCTCGTTCCACCGGGTGACGGCGATGTCGGAGGGCGTGGCTCGCGGCCGGGGGCCGTCGGCCGTGGTGGTTTGGCTGTCGTCGTCGTCGTCGTCGCGGTGCAGCGGGTGGCTGTTGAGGGCGAGGAGGAGCTGTTGTCGCGACTGTTCGCGCTGCTGGTCGGCGCCGGACATGGAAATGGAGAATGACGGACAACAGGTGGGGCCAGGAACAGGCGCGAACGGCCGGTCAAGGTGAAGGTGAAGGAAGGTCGAGGTGAAAGGGCGATCCCAAACAGGCGCTGCCACAGTCCAGTCAAATTGCTGGGTCCTTCCTCCAACGCGAAAAGGTCTCGAGGAGGAGGAGGAGGAGATGAAAATGCAGGGCAGGAGCGCGTTTGATGGAGCCTGGAGACAAGACACGCGTGGAAGACAGGAGCGCGTCCCGCCGAGGACTGAGGTTCGCTCAAGCCTCAGGCTGTCGCCCGGTCTTGGTTGGAAGTTGGGAAGGTGCGAAAGGTCAAGCGTCAAGGCAAAGGTGAATGTCTGACAGTGGGAGTTGGGAGTGGGGAGGAGCCTGCGGCACGAGGCATGATGCATCTTTGCATGCTGCATTTTTTTATCTTGTGCAGACCTGATCTTGCGTCATGCCGCTCGGCATCAGCACAGCACGCAGCAGATAGCCGGCGGGCCGATGCAGTGGAATCTTTTTTGCATCTTGCAACTTGAACTTTGCGTATTTTCATCTGCACCTTCGCGGGTCCGGGTCTCCAAATCCCCCCCCCAAAAACAATCACCATCACCGCCACCACTACCAAAGGAACACACTCGGCCCCGACACCCAGCTTGACCACCTCCAAGCCATCATCGACCTCGACGATTGCCGCAGCGGCGCTACCATCGCCTTTGCCTCACACTTCCCCAAGGTCGAACGCGGAGCCCGACAGAGGGGTGACTGTTGTTCCCCGAGTTGTTGTTCCCCGAGTTGTCGGTCCCGTCTTTATATCATGTCAGGTCACAAAACAACACCACGGGCACAAGAAGTTGTCAAACCAGCAGGGGGAGGCAACAGATGGCATCCGGGCCAGGGACTCGCACGGAACGGGGCCAACGGGAACTGCCATGCCGTCAAACCATCTCAAGGCAGGACTGGAGTGGGACATTGGGGTGGCTGTGATGGGACCATGGACGGGAGCAAACGGGAAGAGGTGCTGGTGCTGACCAGGACCGGCAGTGGAATGGCAAGGAACATTGGCATATGTACCGGTGGTGGCGCCAGTGAAGCCAGTGGCTCCCAGAAAGAATAAGTATCATGGCTCAAACTCGCTCGTCCGCAAAGTCGAGCACCTCGCAATCGTCGTCCTGGTTTGCTGCATAACCAACTCCTCACCTCTGCCTCGTCGTGATGCCAATCTGACCATCGTCATCCCCGGTCCTTTGGAGGATCCTCTCCATGACCGACGGCGGCAGAGCACGCATCTCCCGTAGCCACGCTGAATGGCTCGCAGCCAGGGGCAGATCCAAATCCAGCTTGGTCGAGTTGAGACTTGAGAGGCCGCCCAAATGCCCATGCCCAAGTCGAGTCTGCTCTGGAGCTCTCCGCCTGTCTGAGCACCTCCCCTTCTTCCGTAGTGGGGCAGGCTCTCGCTGGACCAGGCAAGCAAGGCGCAGAAGACGGTTCTTTGCCTGGTGCAGAGCCATGGCTCCGCCAGTTGTGTGCCATTTTCTGCCCGAGGAATATTTGCAACAACCAGTGTCATTGTCACCACCATTGCCCATCCAAAGTCTCGGCCTAGCAAAAACTCTTATGAAGCAGGTCCCAGCCAAACTCCAGCTGCAATTCTCCCCGGCTTCGCTGGGCTCGTTGGGCCCCAGAGCTCCCACTGGCTGCACGTGTCATCCTCTTGGTTCGGATGCCTTGCCCGTCATCTGCTACTCGTCATCCGTGTTCTTGCAATTGTCAATTTCAGCAATGCGGGTTGATGGCGCGTCGGGTGCCTGCCACTTGGGACAGGACTTGCTGGCCGTGGAAGATGGATGCTCAGCAGACTGCTGAATCAGCAGTGTTGGGGAGCAAGAGAATCGCACAGAGGCAGCAAGCAAAAGGCCAGAATTTTGCTGGTTGAGGGGCTCTGGCATGATGGCGACCACTGACCACACCCAAGTGCAAACTTTGCACTTTGATTTTGACATTTTGCTGTTCTGTTCTCCAATTGTTTTCCAAATGGCAAATGTGATGGAGGGGCCGTTTGAACATGACCCATGACGTCATAGGCCAAAATTTCGACAATGCCCAATTACGTAAGCGGACTGTTGGGGCCTGAGGCCTCGCCGCCTCGACGCGTCGACGCGTTTGGTTGCGCAACTTTGAAGACGTCCAGGCCACCGCCACCAGAATACAGCGACTTCAACAGCTCGTCTCTGCACGACTAGCAGCAATGTCAACCACACTTCGCGCCGTCTCCCACTGGGCGCGCATCGCAATAGGCCGCGCAGCTCCCGGTGCCCGGCGCTGCGACCCGGGACCGCGACGCCGCTGTCTGACCGTCCGTTGACGTCGAGATCGAGACCGGCAGTTCCCAGGTTCTTGCACCATCCCCACTCGGCGGCGCGACGGTGGTTTCTGAAGTCGCCATTCGCACCGTCCGCGCCGTCCGCGCCGTCCGCGCCGCCCCTCTCAAGCGACAACCTCGACGTGCTGTCTGACCATCTGGCGCGTCGAGATCACGCACGACTGGCCATCTGTTCCCGGTCCGTACACTGTTCCTTGACCATATGCCTCCTCTGCTCTACCTGTGCTAACCGACTTGCCAGACCTAATGTCACCTCGGCCACGGCCCCCCACCGCGTCACGAGTCACCGCGTCACGGCTCACCACATCACCACAACCAGCGGCAAAGCTCACCTGCAACCCGCCGCCAGATGACACCTCCGAACGGTGCAATACCACGGCGAGCACACCCTCGTCAAGATCTTCCACAGGCGCAACTTCACCCGCGGCTGCGGAACGCCGTCTCCCCGCCACCAGCCCGCGCCCCAGCTGCCATGTCTGGCCTGGGCACAGCGGCAGTCCTGGCCGACGACCCGGGACTTGTCGAAGCATGGTGCCCCTGCCGAGTGTTGATGCTGGAGCTGCGCCGTGGATGATCATGTGCCCTGGTCGTGGAGGATGAGTGGTCGAGTCCGGCAGTTGGTGCAAGGCTTGGAGATGGAACTTCGACAGATTGAGGTTTGCACAGTGCGCCTGCATCAGTTGCGCGAGGGAGCGCGTGCAGCGCCGGGTGGCATGATTGGACCGGGGCATTTGTGGTGTCGGGCGACATCATTGGGCAACTCTGGGCACCTCCGTTTGGGTCGCCAACGACAAACAACATCACGGAACAAAACAACATCACCAAAACACCACGTCGCCGCCGTGGCGGGCAATTTGCACGAATGCCAATGGTCTTGATTGCAACCGCCTCCATGACTACCTACAAGAGCCACTCCTCCCACCCGGGACGCGACCCAGCACCCGGCATACCTGCAACCCTTGACAGCAATCGAACCCTGAACAGCAACCGCGCAACCACATCAGTCGACAATGGACGGGCTCCAGTCTGGTCGACGACTCGGACGCCGAGGAACAGGGTCGGCGAGGCCGACGGGGCGTCTCCTTGGGCGCCAATCGAGGAGGAGCCGGCGCCTGCGCGGCGTAAGGATCCGGCCCGGCCCCGTGTTGACGGGCGTCGGCGCGGCGCGGTCGGGGGTGCGGGGGCGGCTCGGTGCCGACGTGGCCATGAACATGTCCCGAGCGGCTCCCGCAATGGTGTACCGTCGAAGCGGGCCCCTCGGCGGCCGTCCCGACTCTCTGCGATAGGGCGATTCGGGGATGCCTGGACTGTCCCAACCGGCCAGGTCCGAGACGTGTCGCCGGTGCCAGACGTGCCGTGGGCTCCGAGGCAACCGAGGCATCCCCGGCGCGTCCGTGTCCAGTGTCCATCTCTCCACCCCTTGCACAAGCCCATCAAGTGCTCCCAATGTCGGAGGCTGGCGTAGGATGACGGGCGAGGGAACAAGGGGGGGGGAAGGTAGCAAGCGGCGGCGAGAGGGTGCACCGGCCAAGTTTCCTTCCCATTGATTCAGCCCGCCCTCCGCCTCCCATGGATCCAACTCCCCCAGGCTCTCCAGCCATTCCTCGACGGTCGCGGGGCTGTGGAACCACGTGCGGAGAGTCTCGGCGTTCCAGGCGTATCCAAAGCCGCGGTCAATCTTGACGAGGCCATGTTCGAAGCCCCATCTGTACGCGTAATGCGTGACGAGCTGGTCAAACCGCGGCCAGATGACGTCGTTGAAGTCTCCTCCGTGGTCGACGTTGCACGCCCGTCGGACCCCGGGCAGGAAAGCGACCGAAAAGTCACCATCCCAGACACGGTGTGGGAGGACATCGAACGTAACCATGTTGAACAAGACCAGCGCCTTGGTCATCAAGCACAATCGCAAGTTGTTGTTAACGTTGGCAGGGTCGCGGTAAAAGGAAATGGCCGTCCCGCAGAGGACCTGACAAGCTCCCGGTCAGCATCGAAGCACCACAACGTAGTGGCGAAGCCCAGGGACGGGTCCTTAACGTACCGTCGATGAGTTAGTCGGGCACATGATGTCGGGGTTCTGCCGTGTTCTGGTATGGAGGGCGGTGATGAGATTGGAAATGGACGAGAAGTATTTGCTCTGTATGGGTGGGTGGGGGAGAGCACCTGGGTGGAAAAGGGACAACACTTTATATGTCCAGCTGGACGTCGCTCTTTGCATCAAGTTCATCCTCCGGACGACCGCCGCTTCGTGCTCCAGCCCAAGCCCACCTGAGCTGTCAGCGACCTGTCACGATTTTGGGCAGCGGGATGGAGTGTACGCCGAACCAACCAACAGCTGGCGGTGGATGCCGGCAGGCCGTCTCATTCTGGAACGTTTGGGACTGGTAACTTTTGTCCGACACTCTCCAAGCTCTGTGGAAATGATCCATCACTAACCCGACATTCGGTCAAGAGAGGCGGTCAAGGCAGGAGCGTCGCGATCCAGAAGACATATCGATGCAGGAGCCAAAGTCCTCCAATGTGTGCGAGGCGTGGCTGACGGGGAACAAAGAAGAAGCATTTCAGAGCCCCGCCCTGTAACACTTTGCGACACTTTTCCTTGTTGAACTGCATCGGCCAGCTCATCAACCTCGTTGGAAGCGCAACAGGAATGGGGTCGGTCATGTTTGCAATTCCACGCGCTGCCGGTGAGTGCATTAAACCTGACTGATGCGTTCTGACTTTGGACCCCAAACAGACCGGCAACAGGGCAAGACAGTCTCAGACAGAGGACAGGCGGACCAAGAAATGGTGACGTGGGATACTTTGGGAACTTGAAGCCCTGAAGAACCGCGAAGAAAAGTAACCAGCTGCGGTGGTCCTCTTGGGGGCTGTCCAGGGCCCAGGGGTGATGTTGAATTAAGGTTTGGGCCTATGACTTGGCGCCATGTTGATCTTGCACTGCGCTTAGTTCGTTGGTTGAACATCGGGCCCTCTGTCCGACCCAGGAGCCTTCTTCTGTGGTGTGACATGTCCTTTGACGTGCAGGCTTGGTGCCGTCAGCTTGGTGGTCAGGACTGCATGGTTCAGAGGGTCATGAGACTGCAACAAAGAAGTTGGGTTACCTGACACCGGCCAGCGGCAAGCCCCTCTCCCAAGAGCCAGCGAGCCTGCAGCAGAAGAGTATCCCTCCCCCCCCGGCTCCAAACAGTCTTTACAGTCCGATGCCCATCCTCGACGTTTTCCATCTTGACAGTCACCCATTCCGCAGCTCCTACCTTGGCATTTTCCAGCTCCCACCTTTGCTTTTGCTCCAACGCCCATCAAGTCAGATACACCTTGGGCCTTCCCCTTTCTCTCTGTGCTGCCTTTGCTTGCCACAGCCTGATTTGCGCGAGATGAACAGTGGGCGCCCCCGGTCGGACCCATACCCACTGGCAGTCCACAGGCCGCCGTCACTCATCCCAGACCACCCACGAAGCGAGCGGGCACCAAGGCGCCCTCCTGGCATCCCCATCCACAGCCGGGCCGATATTCCAGATGGGCTGCTTCGTCGCCTCGACACCCTCCACCAAATCCAGGAATCAGGCCCGACCGAGATCATATACATCTCATCGGACTCGGAGGTCTCCGACTCTGAGACCGACTCGGATATTGAGCTGTTTGGTCGCGCCAACATGCACGCCCAAAGGAACAGAGTGCGCCCCATCGAGATGATATCCATCTTCTCGGACTCGGACAGTGAGCTGCTTGGTCGCGCCGACATGCACGCCCAAAGGAACAGAGTGCGCTCGACCGACATTGTGTCCATCTCCTCGGACTCGGAGGTCTCCGAGGCCGACTCGGATACTGAGCTGTTTGCTCGCGTCAACAGACACCGCCAAAGGAACGAATCAGACCGAATCAAAAGCTCCGAGGCCGACTCGGAGCCCATCATCCAGCAGCAGCCCATGAAACCTTGCAGCAAGGCCTTGGCGTTGCATGTGCTGGGGTGGTGCACGCTTGGCTTCCATTACTTTGGTTGGAAGAGAGTGGTCTTGGCGGCGTACGATGGGATTGTGTACTTGCTGTTTGGGATCTAGTAGACTGTAGGATACATGTCGGAGAGGAAGAAGTTGTTGATGTCGTGGTTGGAGCGGCGGGACCTCGGGGATGTCTTTCGTGATGCGATGGTTGAGGAGGAGGCTGGAGGAGAGCAGGGTCAAACAAACGGACAGGGATGGCGGGTACCTACAGATGTACTGGGATGGTCTGGGGTGTCTGTACTGGTAGCCACAACAAACGGACACGATTGGCGCACCATGGCGATGCTGAACAGAGTGGTGATGATGGTCATGTGCCCACGTCCTCCCTTCCTGCTGCCTCTCCTGTTCCCATCCAACAGCACCCCCCCCCTCGGAACAGCACTGAGCTTCTGGCTCCCTGGACACGATGCGACTTTTGCGCCGCTACCAAGCACCCACCAACCAGCGCCACTGCGCGTCAGACCCTTCCTTTCGGTGGGAGACCCCCCCACCGCGAAGGCCGTCACGGTTCCCACCTGACAAAGAGGCCTCCCCAGCACGACCGAGAGCCGTCCTGCCCCCAATGGACGGAATCGTGGGAGCAACGAGCGGGCAGCAGGATATAGACCCCGTACCATTCAAGTCCAACATACCCCACGACCCCCGAGAACAAGGCCCAGAACCCCGAAAAGTACGTCGAGGACAAGGACGGTGAGAGTGGCGAGGCTTCGTCGGCCAAGGCAGATACCAGGGTAGGTAGGTACCTACCTACCGGCTCTCACACAAGACAAGGACTAACCGACCCATACAGGCCTGGGAGGAGTGCCTCCCCGAGAGTCCGGCCGATCAAGACGGGTCCGATGACATGCCCAACATGAAGATCACCGAGATCATTACGCACCACACGGTGAACAAGGAGCGCACCGGTCTGCTGTTTCTCGTCCGTCGCGAGGGGAACAACAACCAAACCAAGGAGCAGAATTGAGACGAGCCAACTGTCCAATCCCATGCTCCGGACCTGGTGGCTCAGTATTGGGACAGATACAATATACCTACAGGAGCGGTCAAAGTCGGGGGTGGAGGATGCGTGGCGGCCGTGCGACCATCTGCCACCTTACATACCAGCCGATGGGAAGAAGGGCCGGTTTCACATCCTTGGCATCAGGAGGCATGGTGGGAGGAGGACATATGCTCCCATCAAAGGCGCGATACGCGAGATGGACCGACGGATCACGAAAGCAAGAAAAAGAAAAATACCCTAAAGACAAGGGGCGAGCTGCTGGGGAGGATGAGGATGGAGATGTCAGGGAGCCACGGCCCAGAGCCGTGGAACAAGGCTGCTATGTATCTTGTGCTCGAGTTCCTGCAACATGTCATCCATCTGGATCGTTCAACTTCCCCCTGATTACGGCCTGGATGCCTTGCAACAACAAGTTGAAGTATGTGACAGAGGTCAAAATTCTTGTCTCTTGATATACTTCCTCTTCCTTTTTCTTGCTGTCCTCTTCTTTTTCTTCGTCTCCAATGTCACCAATCACCTCGTCTTTGACGGGTGAGCGGGCGCTGCGACTTCCGCCTCGGACTCGTTGTCGCTGATTGCAAAGGGTATCTGACGGACGCGTTTCGCTACTCGGATCTGTTGATGTTTTCTTGCAGGTTGTTAGAGTTCTTTGGGGCTGGATCGAGGTGCTGGTGCTCGAGAAACGAGAAACCACTGCTGTGGAAGGTCATGACAGCTTCCTCAGCGAGAGAGACGTGGAAGAAAACGGCCGGTCACTGCATGATGCTGGCATCTTCAAGGGCAAGTAAACAAACATGGACATGATCGCCACACATTTCCTTTTCGATGCCACCCTCTCCTTGAGCCCACAACCCCAAGGTTTCCGCAACAATCAACACCAAGGTATCCAGAAGCTCAAAGACCAATCTCGAAGGTTAAGGTATCTACTCCGAGATGAGAGCACGAGGCCCCCTGCCTGGAAATCCTTTTCCGCGGTCGACCATCATGATCGGGAGCCGACCAGCTCGCTGCTGGCAATTCATCCCACACCCGACGCACTGGTGCAGACACGGGCTCCAAAGACATACATTTCCACTCGCCGTCCAACTCCCCAACTCGCAACACTTTCCTGTCCACATCTCCAACGTCCCTACGGATACAAACAAGGACACAAAAACTACTCGTCGTCTTCCGAGTTCTCGCCTTCCCATCGTCGCCGCTCGCTTCTCACCGCCGACAGCCCGACAAGCAACAACCGCGCCCTGATGTTGGCCACCCTGTTGGCCTCCACCGCCGCCACGAGCGCGAGTCTCTGCTCCTCAATCTTGTGGATCAGAGCCTTGAGGGTTGCCTCTTGACCCTTGAGGTCCAGCCCTGATGCCTCCGTGGTGCCGTTGGTAGCGGTCGAGTGGATGATGGAGAAATACTCGGGCGTGCCAGGGTCGGAGTTGACTTTCAGGGGGGGGTCATTAGTCGTCGAAGAAGGGGATCATGACCCCAGGCAGTGACTTACGTCCTGTGCTCTTCCACCCTGTGGTCCCGGCCTCTACTTCGTTCAGCGCCGCCGTATTTGTCGCCGTCAGGTTGAAGAGACTCGAGATAACGTCGTCGAGCGAACGTCTGCGTCGTTGGATTCGGTCCCGCTCTTGGAGGAGTTTCAAGATTTTGCTCGCATGTAGCTCACGGCGGGCTCTCGTGACTTGGCCCAGCTCTCGGAGGGCTTCGATGACTTCGCTGCGCGTTGGTTCGAGCGAGCCGTTGGCCGTGCGGTTGGCATCTGGGTGGCTCTCATTCTGGAACATGAGCATGAACTTGCGCTCCCTTTCGGACAGGGGGCGCCGGTCTTGTTGTTTGCAGAGCCAAGCGCAGACTGTGGCTAGGAGCTGCGGCGGGAGGGGCGGATACGCCACCAGGACGTCGCTTGGGGGGGCCGACATTGTGTCGGGGAGTTGGGTGGTGATTTGGCGAGGGACCAGAGAGTTGCGGCGAGCAAACCAACTGAAGTGAAGAGTGTCGAACGGATGCTTGGAGCAGGAGACCAGGAGGTGTCAAGACCGAGCTATATATATGTGCGGTAGGTCGGGTAGATGACCTGAGGCTCAACAAGGAGGATGGGCGGTCGGCGGGCTTGTGTGCTGCTCGGATGGGAATCCGATGGATGGACGTGGAATGCCTCCACGTCGTGAAACAGAGTGTCTTAGGGCCGCCAAAGAAAAGACAAGGCGGCCATGGCTGGGACCAAACCGGGCAGCGGGGAGGAAACCCGGGGTTGCGATTATGTCCGCCGAGTCTCTCCTGTACATGCTATCCGGCTTTCTCTCCTTCTTCAAACTCCCTCACCACCGGCGACTCAGATACAAGACAGAGTCTCCAGCTGCGCGACCGAACAATACAGACAATTCATGAACAATCCATGGGTGGGACCAAACCCCGTGTTCCACATGTTCTTTGTCTACAAGGGGATGGTGCAGGCGGGCCTGTCTCAGCATCATGCCCGGTAATCGCCCTTTTCCATTCGCCGGCTTCTCCTGTTGGTCCAGCTCTCGGCGAGCGATGTGGTGAGAGTCTGAAGAGCCTTGGCTGTGATTGTGTGTTGTTGACGGTGGTGGCGGTGGTGGTTCCGGTTGGGGATTGCTGTCTTGGTCCGAATCTTGTGCTGTTTCAGAGGCTGTGTCGGAGGGGGGCCAAAGGGGAGCCAGAGAGGAGCCCATCAATGTCATTATGGTATATTGAGCTGCTTTGTGAAGATTTGTCTCTTTGCCCCCAAAGGTTTTGTTTACTTTGCCCCTGAAGGTTTGCTTGGCAAACCCCCGTCGTCGCGCAGCAGCCGGAAATACACAAGTCCCAATTGCCACCACCACCACCACCTTGTTCAATCACCTGCTCGCCCGCTCGCCCCATCGCGCGCCAGTCCTCTGTGGCGATCATATATGGGAATTCACGTTCGTCGAGGGCCGTCGTCAGGGGCATGAGGGCCTGCCGATGTCGATGGATGAGGAGGTCTCCCGAATGCTGCCGGCGGTGGTGTTGGCTTTGATACCGGCGTTGGTGTTGGTGTTGGCATCGGCGTGGGCATCGCAGTTGGGACCCTCGCTGGGGCTGGAATTGACGCCGGCCTTGGGGTCAGAGTTGGCTCCGGTATCGGGGTTAGGGTCGAGTTCATGTTGGTAGTAACGGGTAGGGACATAGATGTATCATCTTGGTGCCCGTACATCCTGTGCCACTGCCGGGACGGTGTATGATGCAGGCTGTTGAGGCCTAGATTAGGAACAAATTGTCAAACAAGTCCGTATTCATATCGAAAATAAGTTGGTACCCGTGGGTCTTCAACGTCGTCCAGCCCGAGTGAGAAATTATTGCCGATGGAGACAGATATTATGCCGCGATAGGCAGCACTGGTGCTGGTCGTGGCGCGACATCCTACTGTGACACGCGGTGCCTAGGTGGGTCCTGGTTAGGTATGATACTGCCCTGCTCCAAGTGCGGTAACAAGACAAGACTTACTAAAGGTCTTTTATCTGGGCTTACACAGAGGTTCAACTTTCCTATCTCGAATACGGTGGATCCCGTACATGGTTGCTGTATCATAGTAGAAGCATGGAGAGGAGGGCCAAGAGAGCGAGGGTGGTGACGATTAATAACTGCGAGGATGGTGACTTGGGCGTGGTTGATAAATCTGGCAAGAATGGCCGTGACAGGGACGATGGCGTGATGGGTGACGAGGACCATGACAAGGATGGCGTGGCGGATGATGTTGCCGAGGATGTTGAACATGCTGTTGATGATGTACATGCAGCCGCTGGTGTAATATGTGAGAATGGTGAAGATGGGCAACTGTAAGGCGTTGTGGAGAAACACAATCAGAACAAGACTGGAGACGCGTATGATTTGCCGTATGATCTTGGCGAGCATGTCGACGATGCCAAAGATGATGTGGTAGGGTTGGCCCATGTTTGTTGCAAAGAGAGCAGGGTCAAGGTGGCAAGGGTGGCAAGAATGGAAACAGACACGATGAGGACTGCACTTAAAGTGTCAAGACGATGGAGGGCATGTAAGGCAGGCAGCCCATTATATATCGGTGCTTGCCAAAATCAGGTTGACCTTCCAGTCTGGACGGCTGTCCACCGACTGGGTTCCGGAGGCTTGTCGGTGAGGCGGTGAGAGGGACGGGAGAGATGCTTGTAATGCGTCCTTTCTCCCAACCAAGATCACCTTCTCCTCTCTATCATCTTGGAGGCGATGCCATACCAATTTTGCCATGGTCCCTCTACCCGCACACCCGCCCTCCACCATCTCCAGCAGAGGTCGGGGACAGAGCAGGTCCCCACCATGTCCGCAAACCCTCCTCTGGGCAGCCACCTGGAAGCCCCCGGCAGGGAGTTAGGAAGACCACATTGCTCAACTGGATGGTTGCGAGGATGAGGAGACCGGGAAACTGACGGTCTACCTCACGTGGAAAGATGGGCACAAAACCCAGCACGAGACCAGCATCATTTACCAACGATGTCCTCAAAAGGGGATGTTCCCTCCCGCCAGGTCCTCTTTCTTCCACCACGGAAGCTTACACTCCAGCCCTCGTGAAATTGGTCCGAGACATTCAAGATATAAGCCAAGGGCTTGAAAATGAAACGGGAGACTTATATCTTGCTAAAAAGGCCTTGGAGATGGAACTAAATGCGTCAAGTCTTATCATTTGACATCGCTTCCCTGGCAAAAGTCTACCGAGAAATAAACCAGGACTGCAGTGTGTATGTACATTCGTTGCAGATGCTGCAATTCCACGAGCGACATGTTCGCATCATCAAGACAGATGCGGACGCTGAATCAGTTTCCAGCCCACGGCATTGGCGCTGAGGAACTACAGCCACGTGCTGATAGGCAAATAAGTAGCTGCAAGGAAGAGTTGCCATGCTCCCAGAAAGCCCGAGGGAGGGGGTCAAGACATGCCCTCGAAAACAAAAAACAGCAGAGCCAACACGGAAACAATAGGTACACATGCGCAAAAGGAAAGCTACCTAGCCAAAAATGGGCTTTGGTGTCTTGATTTCTTCTCCATCCTCATCATCAACCCTGCCACGGATGGACGTGGTGGAAAGCCTCACATCTCGCAGACTTGACCATATTCTTCCCCTGTCAGAAGCCCGTCTCTTCCCCCTTCTATCAGACATAAGCATCTCCCCACACACCACGGATCCGTCTGGCGAGCTGGATATCCTTGGGCTGAATGGTGACCCGCTTGGCGTGGATGGCGCAGAGATTGGCGTCCTCAAAGAGGTGGACCAGGAAGGCTTCGGCGGATTCTTGGAGGGCCAGGAGGGCCTGCGACTGCCACCTTACCTCCTCGCCGGCCCCCCGGTACTGCGATGCGACTTCTCGGACCTGGTGTTGAGAGTTAGATGCCCTCGGATCCGGGACTAAGGAGAAGAAAGAGAACTGGGAACCTACGAGTCGTGCAAAGGGAAGCTTGGCAACCAAGAGGTCGGTGCTCTTCTGGTACTGTCGAATCTCCCTCAACGCCACTGTCCCCGGCCGGTATCGAAACCTTTTTCCTTGAGGAACTGGGTCGCCTGGTTGAACACCACTCCTTCTCGGCGCGACACCCGCTGGGGGTCTTGTCCTTGGAGGCATGGGGGTTGCTGGAGTGTTTGCTGGAGTCAAGGTTGAAGAGGTGGGTGAAAAGGGCACCGTTGGGAAGTTTGCTGTTCATGATTCTTGTATTGAACGCTGAACAAAGAAAACATGTGTCGCCCAACGCGACAGCGCCATTGGCAACCCAAGAAAAACAACCCTCTGTTTCTTTCATTTCCTGCCATCCGCTTCAGGCCGGGCGCCCTCTTTGTGACCCACGGTACCCAATATGCTGGGATTGAGACGCGATGGTTTGGAAAAACAGTCCACTTTTGGCAAAGGCGAATATGAAAATCTGCCGAGGAAAGTGACGAGTGGCCATTTTGACATGGTTTGTGAAGCTGTCACTGTGTTTTCAGGACTGGAAAACGTAGAGCTCGGATATGGGGTGGTAACTTGATCACACAAGGCGCTGTGCATCCCAACTGGGTGCCCTGAGTGAATGGCTCGCTACATGGCTGGCTGGGGTGTGGCAAACACAGTGCACACTCATCAGCTGTCAAGCTTTGCAGTGAGCGTGTTTATGAACCCAGCCTCCACCTGCAGGCTGTGGGCTGCAGGCAACCGTTCCGTCCCGCCCTTTCGCCGGACGGACCATGTCAACAGAAATTTGAGTGGCTTGGGCAGGTCTGTTTGACGCCAAACAGATGAGCTGTGGCCTCGGGACGGCAATCGAAGCAGTGGCTCGAGTGTGGGATCCGGTCCCTACCGAGGTCAGCATGGTGGCCCTCGTCACCTGCAAGGGCAGAATCAACCTCTTCACTCCCGTCGACACTGGAAGTTCCCATCCATCTTCCACCGCGCCCCAAACGAGGCCGTAGATTACAGCTCTGCCCTGGACATGCCTCCACACACCCTGGAGATTCCCATCCATCTTCCACCGCGTCCCAATGCCCAGACCCGGAAGTTCGGCATCCCGATCTTGATAGATGTCGGACCAGGGCCGGCAGTTCTGGTTCACTTCATGATTTTGTCGTCGCGCTTCTTGGTGGTGTTGTGTTGGTCTTGGAGACAACGGGGCCGGGAGAGAAGATGACCATGTCACCACAGTCATCAGATTTCAATCCCCGCGGTGGTAGTCGTGCTGACAGGAAGAGAGGTTATTTATGGGAGGCTCGGTTGGGTTGCTGCCGTCTCATGGGCGGCATGTTCTTGTGACTTATAAAGGGCTTGTCAAGGGCTTCAAGCTCTTGACCTCCCGGAAAGCAAGGGACAAACGATCATGTGCAAGCCGGGCAGGAAATACTGGCAGCTTGCGTCGAATCTGGAGGGATGCTGCTGCTGGGACGCTGCCCCTGCGCTGTCGAGGTTCCCCGGGCACTCGCTGCGTAGCTGCCGTTGTATTTTGGGGGAAATTTACTTTGTCAAAACGTGGGCCAAGGGCAGAAACCGTCCATTCCCTCGGTACCGCCGCCGGCCTTGACGACAGAATCAAGCTGCCACGGCGCCGTCCAAACTTTCCAAGCCCCCGGTCCATCTCGCTCAGCGAGGGACTCCTCCGCGGCCATGCGAGCCAAGGTTGTGATCATCGCCTTGGGGATGCGTCGCTTCACACCTGACGGTGGTATGGAGCGGTGAAAAAAGGTTCCGACTCAGCTGGAGCGGACGAGGGCTGCTGCCAAGGAGCCAGTCCCTCTGTGACTTTCTCAATACCTGGAGTAAAGCCTCGAGGCCCGTCAGCCCCATGGAAAGGAACACATCTCTGACGCATGGTACCACTTCCAGGAGGGCTGGGACCAGGGCGGCAGGTTCTGACTGCTCTCGGTAACAACTGTCCCCAGGATATTGAATGATGGAATGGAACGCCGAGGGTTGGAACGAGTTCCTGAGGCTCAAGAGGAGTGCCGGTCAACCATGGCAGGTTGGTGTTGATGGGCCACGCTGGTTCGTTCGACCGGGGGACCACGGCCTCAATCTGATTTGGAGCTGGCAGCTCCGCCAAGGGTCGAGGCTGTGATGGATCTGATCGTGTCCAACTGTCAGCTGCTGTCTGCTAGCGGTAGACGCAGTCGGCACTTGGCTACTTGGAACTGGGTGATATGGGTTGGCGATGCTGCCAAGACATGGAGAGTGGGGGATGAGGAGACGTACCTGTTTTGATGCAGGAACAAGACGGTGGTGCTAACGGGCGAGGGCGATGCGCTCTTGGCGCGCAAAGTCGACCTGGGTGAGAGTGACAAGTACGAGATGATGGAGGCGGGGGCGCGGTCGGTGGAGGAGGCCGACGGAGCCGGAGAGGTAGCGGGTAGTGGTGGGAGTTGTGTGGGCGCCAGGCGGGAAGGCGGGAGAGTGGTCAGGGTTCTGTCGACGGCAGCGGGGTGGTGGTGATGTGGTTCGAATCCGTGGTTTGGTTGAGGGTGGTGGTGAGATTCAAATTGTCGGGGGTAGGTGTTGTCCGTGGGGGTCTTCCGATCCCAACATTCTTAGCAGTCCCCGATGCCCGAGACCGACGACGATGCTCCCGCGTGCAGCGACACGCTTGCGCCTCCATTGTCCAGCACTTGCCGTCGACCTCGTTATGAGCCCCCGCCTGCGGACAGCGCAGGGCCAGCGTCCTCGGTGTCGGGCATGGATGGTGCCGTACCGGGGCGGTTGACACCCGGCATCTGGGTAGGTGCCGCCGGCGGGGGCGTAAAGGGGTTAGTTTCGGTGCTGTGGGTTGAGCGGGGAGGGGGAGCTGGCGAGGTCTGTCGCGCGGGAGCAAGCCGCGGGAATGCCAGCTTCGGGGGTCGGCCGCCCGGCGGGGTGGGTGTGTTGAGGTTTGTCAGGCTGCCAGAGGGTGGCGGTGGTATGTTGAGATTTATCGGGCCGCCGGTAGGTGACTTGGTCCGGGGCCGCCGTGCCACGTCCGCGTCGGCCTCGGTGGAGAAGGGGTGGTCCCGCTTAGCGACTGGTCCGGGGCGGCGGGCCGAGAACTGGCGGGCGCGCTCTCGGAAGGCCACGAACTTGTGCTCTTACAGGCCGAGTATATCCTCCAGCAGCTCGACGGCGCGAGCGGGGTCGATCGAGGTAGTCGACTCGGATGTTAATAAGGACGAGGAAGAGGACTGGGAAATGTCGTAAAATTGAACGAGATGGGCGAGCATAGCGCGTTAATGGTCGGTGGTAGGATCTCGGAGGGCGTAGAACTAGTCGGCATATCGGGGAAAGAGGGCCAGGTCGGGTTCGGCAATACCGCGGGGCGACCCGGCGCAGGCGGTCGGAACGGCGCGGATGAGAAGGGTCGGGTTCCGGAGCTTGCTGTTACGGCTGCGGGCGGCCATCTGCAGGACGGTCACCTTGAGTTCTTTGACGTCGCTGCGGAGTCCGTTGACGTCGCTGCGGAGTCCATTAACGTCGCTGCGGAGTTGATTGACATGGCCGTTGAGAGACCTGAACTCGGCCCCGACGTCGTCGCGGAACGAGTTGAACTCGGACTTGGTGACAAAGGTCTGTGTTGCAGCCATTGGATCATGGGTCCGTGGTGCGTGGTCTGGGTACTCGTGGGTCTGTGGTCTATGCCAGCATGCCGTGATGTCGTGTTGGGCTGTGAGAGTGGGTGTCGCGTTGTTTTCGGAATTTGGGAAGACGATGCAAAGTGCAAACGCGTCGGCGGGACATGCGTGTGCACAGGCCACATGTGGCCGTGGCCTGTCCAACCAGACTTGGCATTGCTGCAAGACTTTTGGATTGGGATGGGGGTCAAGATTTGGAGCATCCCCCGCAGCCGCTCCAAAATGATCAGGGCCACAGACCCCTGGATTCTTTTGGCCGTGACATCAACGGGCAGTGAGTGGGCAGTGGACACATCTCCTTTACTTCTTGGCCGACTGCTGGGCAGCCATCCGGTCCACCCGGTCCTTCATCTCCCGCATGGCGACCCGCGACGGGAGATGGAGAAGAGGTTTGAGCAAAGACTTGAGAGGAGGGAGGATTTTTTATACAAGAGAGACTCGGAGAATGTCCCAATGCCGGAAGCCCAAGGCAGAAAGAAAAGAGAGAAACGGGGAGTGTGGCTTGGAAGGCGAGCTTTGAAAGGCGGCGTGGAGGACAAGCAAGGTCGGGCCCACGAGTATTTGAAGAGAGATGGTTCCCAGCTCCAAAGCTGGAAGCCCGAGACAGAATGGAAAAGAGAGAAACAGAGAATGTGACTGTGAAGGCGAGCTTGAAAGGCGGCTCGACTGAAGACTGCGGGCACAGCGTGTGCGCTTCGGCGAATCCATTTCTGGCACCTTTTTCCTGGCACCCACAGCAATAATAGCAGCCAACAGCTCACGCCCGCTCTTGACAGGTCATGCCCCAAGAGCCGCAGCGACGACTCTGCTCCGGCGCACCGAACTGGCACATGCCGGCAGGAAGGGGGACGACGACCACACTGCTCCCGCAACAGCCATGCCGGCACGAAGGAAAATAACGTCGACCATTTGCTCTTGCGCACCAAAAAACGACTCTTGCACACCACACAATGAATGCTGTGGTGCCAGGCAGCACGGGCAATGTCTGGACGTGGCAAGGTCCCGAACGGCAAGTTGTAGTTCTTGTGGGCTCGCGGCCAGAGAGGGAGAAGGTGCGTCGGGTCCTCGGCGAGGTCGGCTCGGATGGTTTTGTGGCTCCGTCGAGGAGGCTTGATCGAGTGGGCTCGCGGTCGAGACTTGCGGTCGAGACTTGCGGTCGAGGCTTGGTGGTCGAGGCGCGCTTCTGGGAGGAGCTCTTGGGCGTCCAAATGCCGGAGGACAGCCGTCTGCCATGCCGCAAGAGCGCGAACGTGCGAATCGGTGCGTCGAGACGGTCAGCCGGTCAGTTGTCAAAGGTGAGGTCGTGGCTGTTGAGCGTGGTGTCATGGCGCGAGCCGGTCAAAATAGGTGGTGGCAGTCGTCGGTGTGAGGAAATCGAATCGCAATCGCTGGTGCCGAGGGCGAAGGTCGAGGAAACTGGCGCGTCGCAACGGAGCCAAAAGAACGTATCTGGGCCATCGTCTGCTGCGCGCGAGTTCGGGTGCCAGGGTGGACGGCGTGTGCGACGGTCGGCATTTCGCGATGGTCGAGGTGGTGGTGGTGGATGAATTGGCGATGGTGATCGTGCAGAGAGATGGTTTGGGCGAATCGGCCAGCTTGGCGTCACCTGACGTGCATTTGGTCTTGCAGCGGCGTGTGGCACATGCTTTGGGGCAAGAAGATGCTTTCAGGGTGGCTCGTGCTCTGGGATTATGATTAGTCATAAAAGTCCCGAGCTTTCGGCATTCCGGAATCAGAGTCCCCAGCCACCCCGCTTTTTTCACCACCTCTCGTGTCAACGTGTTCGAGCCCGCCATGACGTGTTGAAGCCATCGCGACATCGAGGCACTTGCCCAGACATACTGGCAGATCCTTCTCAGCTGGCCCTGGCCATGTCTTTATTCCGCCCAACGTTCTTTTTTTCCGCGAGTGGAAAGGCCACTCCTTGTACCCGCGACTGCCACCTGGCGTTGAAGGGTCCGCTCCTGCCGTCGACGTACTTTGAGTGCGCATGCCGTACTTTAGACGCGCCTGCCTCTGCCTCTGCCTCTGTCTCTACCTCTGTCCCTGCGTCTGCCCCTGCGGCAAACGGGACCGGGACAGGTCCCAAGGGCCCCACCACTCCGGCACCATCTCAGGCACCACCTCAGGCACCACCTCAGGCTGGGCCAATGACCCCATCTCCGACTCCGAACTTTTTCAAGAGGTCTTTTGTTCCCGAGTCCTCCTCTTTGCGCACTCCCCACACCCAGCGCACCACCATGTCGGTCGTCTCGACGCAGGCTTCCCCACCTCCCTCCCCTCGACAGCAGCAGCGCGACCAGATCCTCGCCGCCGCCAACGCCGCCCGGGACGACCCGGCCGCCACCCCCCGCGCGTCGCACCTCGACAGCGATAGCGACCACCCTCGCCCTCGCCCTCAGCTCACCCCTCTCACCATTGCCCAGTGGGACCAGATCTGCGCCACCTTCACCCCCCCCGCCCACCCCGACGCCGACATCCACTTCGCGCCCGTCATCTGGGCCTTGCGCCGCCTCGAGCCCAACGTCCTCCGCTTCCTCGCCGCCAGTCTTCACCAGTCCCATCTCAACAAGCTCGACACCAAGACGGCCGAACGCCTGCGCAGCCTCGCCCACGCCCTCCGCTACACCGAAGAGGTCGTGTACTTTGCCTTCGCCTCCCACCCCACCGAATTCCTCTGCGACACGGCGTGTCGCGCGCTCCGCTACCTCTCCAAGAAGAGCGACTTTGACCTTTGTCATTTGTTGGAGCGAATCCAGGCCCGTTTCGACGACGAGGTGCGCGACCAGTCTCCCGAGTGTCGCGAAAAGCGCTTCGCTCTCAAGCTGCTCCGCGAGGCCGTCAACGACATCAAGTTGGTCCCCTCCCTCCCTACCTTCCATGTGAGCTCTGCTTTTAACACGTACACCACCACAGTCCGGCCGCCTGGAGGCTGAGGGGCACCCGGTCCTCGGCCCGCGCCGGTTCCCCGTCGAGCACTATCCACAGCGCCAGATCTCCCTCCCGCGCCAGATCTCCCTCCCCACCACGATCCCAGTCCCGCCCCGCCGACACCCCCCGGTCCCGTCCCGCCTACATCCCCCAGTCTCGCCCCGCCGACACACCCCATTCCCGTCCCACCGACACCCCCCAGTCCCGTCCCGCCGACACCCCCTTCGTCCGCGCAGCAGTCGCAGTCTCGACGTCAGCCCGGCGCCAAGAACCCGACCCCGACCCCGACTTTACCATGGATTCAGAAGACTTCGACGTGGGCGAGTCCACCCTCGTTGACCCGGCCACGCCAACACCAAAAGGCGGCGCTGATACCCCTCGGCCAAAGAAACGGCACATTGACGCCATCTCCCTGTCCCCCGACCCCCCCGTGAGACCCTCGTCGACCGCGATACCCTCCTCGACCGCGAGACCCTTCTCGACCGCGAGACCCTCGTCGACCGCGGCATCGCTGCAAGTCGCACATCTCCGGTGCTTGGATGCTGAAGAGTTTTTGAACGACACTGTCATCAACACGGCTGTGGCCAAGCTCGTCGACTGGGTCATGGGCCCCAAGCGCCCGAACCGCCCCGCCCTCGCCGTTGACAGCCTTCTTCTGTCGGCTAATATTGGTCAGAAGAGGCGAGACGAGCTGACGGCCGAGTACCACAATCACGATGTTTTGTTCCTCCCGACGCACGACGCAGCTGGTGCGCACTGGATGCTGTTTCGGGCTGTTCGACCTTTGAACAAACACCCCGGGGGTACTTGGACCCTCGAACGATATGACTCGTTGGGCGGCCGAGACGACGCCAACGACGCTGCCATCCGCCGATTTCTGTCGGGCTTCAAGATTCATTGCGGGCCCACCGTCATCGCCGAGGTACGTCCCCTGACATGCACGCTCTGTGCGTCTTGCTGACCGTTCATTCTCCTGTTAGTGTACCAAGCAGCCCAACATTTTCGACTGCGGCATCTACGTTGTGGCATTCGTGCAATGTCTCCTCCAAGATCTGGACGTCAAGTTCCCCCCGGTCGACTCGATTCAAGCCAGGGAAAAGCTGCGCAGCAACTTGCTGCAGGACGACACGGCCCCCCTCCGGCTTTTGGTGACGCCGGACCGCGTTACAACGGCGGTGGAATATGCTGCCAAGTACCGAGAGCCTTTGGTGCTGTCGGCTCGCCCCGTTCTGGGTTCCAACATTTGGCGGCTGCTTTGCCAAAAGCAAAGGAACATCAACGACGCCGCGATGCGCTACTGGTGCCTGGTCGAATTTGGAGAAACAATGCTGGATTCTCTCGCAAGCATTGAGCGGGTGCCCCATCGGCCCGAGGAAACGAGGCACGAGAAGCGCGCTCGACTCTTGTACGAGATTGAGAAGGAAACGTTCACCAGCACGGTGTCACCGGACGACAACGGAGACCAGGAAGACCTCCGAGACCTCACCAGAACAATGTTGAAGATGAGTGGTCGCAAGTTCCGCACCAACCCGGCCCAGGCCCGCGCCGAGCGCGCCGAGATGCACAAACGAGCTTTGGGTCGCGCCGTCTTTGTCGTGCTGCACAAGATTTCGCAGCAAAAGCTCTTGGGGGCCGCGGCGACGCTGCGTGGCTTGCGCGACTTTGCCGCCAAGTTTGCGGAGGGGGCAGGGCATTTGACCTGATGTTATTTGGCCTGATGTGTTGTTGACATGGCGTGGGAGTCAAGGGATGGGGATGTTGATGTTTGGTTTTGGGCTCGGGTTGCGCTGTCGGGCAAACGACATGGATTCCTTGGTCGCCTTAAGAGGATTGAGACATTGTCTTTTGTGCGGATGGCGATATTGTCTTTTGTGTGGCTGTTGATAGAACCGGGTCTGGTGTGGCCATTGATACCCCAGTTGACGGTGGCTTTATCCCATGCGTGGTTGTTTGTTTAGCCAAAGTAGTTGGTTCTCGATGGTGGTGGACTTGCGACCCGAACATTTTCCGGACTCTGGTCGAGTACTCCGACATTGACGATGCCATGAGGGCAATCTAAAAGTTCAACGCTTACACCTGTTTGGTTTCGAGGACATGCTTGTACCCCCGCCGTTGCCCGCGTTTCTGTATACAAGGTTGTGCCAAGGGGAGAGTGTTGCTGGTAGTGGTCTTCTTGGCCGCGCCTTGAGACTCGCTGGCTTGTCCAGCGCGGCCCTGCGTACACGGGGATGTGTCTTGAGAGTGGAGAGCAAAGCAAGCAAGTCGAGCCAAGAAGACCAGGATACCAAACCTCAGCGACCTCGCCGCCCCTCGACCTTGACCCCAATGTCGTCAATGCCCCCCAATCCCCCCAATGCCCCCGCGTGGCCCCCGGATGTCCCGGAAGCGGGCCAAACCACACTTGATGCCTTTGCTAGTCACAAAATATCTTCTGCTGTCCCCATCTCCCGCGGCTCCATGCCTGGGTCCAGGCCATCCCGAGCTCAAATCTGGACAACCTATCCAAAGTACCCGTCCCTACCGTCGAAGAAGCATATCAACCACACCCTCCGTAGTAGCCAAGCACTCGCCTCCAATGTAACCCTGTCATGGTGTCCCGCCTTTTGGTATTGGGGTGGTTGCGACGGATCATGCGCATACTTGTCGGCTCGGATTTGGGACCACCGAATCGGACTTTGGTGTAAGCAGAACGGATAATCGCTGTATGTGCGCAAATCTGCTCATTATCCCTCCATTGCCTGGCAGCGTGTCTAGCAACTCCCTTCCCTCCTCCTCGGTCGCTAGTCGCGGCCTTTTGTTTCATGCATGCCGTGCGAACTCTCAACTTGTGTGCCCCGTGACGGAACTGGACTGGATTATACCAGGTAATAGCAAAGGTGTATTGCAACGACGGGAACCAAGGACACCACCGAGCAGGTTTTTCATCTCTTGATAGGTGCTGTTTACGAGCGGGGGGGGGAAGCTCCCTCATCATGGCAGACGCAAGGTGATGTTGACAAAGACCCCGACAGAGTCGATCGACTTGCATCAAGTATAAGTGGATGGCCGCCGTCGCCAACCTCTCTCGACAACCCCAAGTTCTCCACGACAACCCAGGCTATCCTCTCCGACAGACAACATCAAACATGAAGCTCGTTGTCCTTCCAGTGTTGACCCTCCTCGCAGGGGTGTCGCCGGTCAGCGGCGCCCTCGACCGCGACAAGGCCCTCTCCATCGGAATTGTACTTGCTCCCTTGCCCAGTTTAGGTACCCACGGACTGACCAACCACCCCTTCTCCTAGATTCTCTTCCCGGGGTTCCAGCCTCTCGATGTCATTGGCCCGCTCGACATCTTTGCAGGAGTACCCATCCCGTCCCCTTTCCGTCCCCGCGCGGCCCGTACCCAAAGTCTAACTGTGGTGGCGTCACCCAGGCATCAGGCCAGCAAAACATGACCATCTCGTTCCTCTGGAAGACGGCCGGCCCCGTCTCCTCCGTCGGCCCCCCGCGCCTCTTCCCCGGCCCGCCTCCCCCCAAACTCCCGCCCGCCGCGTACCCCCGCCAGGCCGTGTCCATGGTGGCGACGCACTCGTTCGCCGACGCGCCGGCCCTCGACGTCCTCCTCGTGCCGGGCGGCATGGGCAACCGGTTCCTCAACGACACGGCCGACACGGCCATGGAGGACTTTGTCGCCGCGCGCTACCCGTCCCTGCAATACCTGCTCAGCGTGTGCACGGGGGGCGCCACGCTGGCCAAGGCGGGCGTGCTGCGCGGGCGGCGGGCGACGACCAACAAGGCGGCGTGGGCGTGGGCGACGTCGTTTGGCGACGGGGTGCGGTGGGCGCCTACGGCCCGGTGGACCGAGGACGGCAACGTATGGACCAGCTCGGGCGTAAGCGCCGGCATGGACATGACGTACGAGTTTGTCAAGGTGCTGCTGGGGTCCGACGTGGCGGCGTCGACCATCAACGCGATGGAGTATACGCCGCATGTCGAGAGGGAGTGGGATCCGTACTCGGTTGTGTTTGAGGTAAGAACTGAGGGGGAGCTTGGGGGAGCAAGAAAGTAACCAGGACTGACGCTCTGCTAGGTTGCCGGAGCGGATACCTCCCGGCCCATGGGAGATTGTGTCGGCCCGGTGGGATATGACTTTAAGTGCTGATGACGGCGTACTCGACGGGGCTGGGCCTGGGGCAGGCGCACAAGGGCGGGGATAGCAACAAGGCTGTACAGGCTGGGGATGACGATGTTGAGTGGACCGATGAAATGGCCCCGGCGTCGGCGTGGCTGGTGGACGGCGTCGACGTGCGCGCTGGGCACGGCGCCATGGTGGTTCTGTTCCGTGTGGCTCGCGTGTGATATGAGCTTTGAGGGCGCATCTTGTAAGGGAGGGTCGCCGTATCCATCGGGGTCCGGGTGGTGATGACCAAGATGAAGATGGCACGGCACGGATGGGTCCGTCTGCTCGCGGGGGTGGGAAAGGCCCCAATGGGTTCTCCCGTGGTCCCCTCTATCTGCTCCCCCTTGTAGATGAGAAAGGAATCTAGCAACCCTGATTCTGCCCTTGTGGTCCTGTTTTTCGGGGTCAAGGTGCGGTTGTGGATGTGGTTGGGAAGATGTACAGAATACCCGGCCGACCCGCGTCAGAATCTTTGAAGCTCAACCTACGCTTCATCAACATCATCATCAACGGCATATCAACGGAATCACCATCAACGACATTGAAATCACGATCGATAGGTGTCTTTCTTTCCTTCCTTGACAGGAGTCACAGGACGGCGCTTAACTTCAAAAGAACTCTAGTGAACAAGGCCAAACATCTCTCCACCCGGGCCCTTGTGAAGGAACGAGTTGGCGGCATCCACCAACTTGGTGGAAGCAGAAAGGATATCCTCGAGCATGGGGGAAGCTGGCATCCACCCAAACCACAGCAGGACGGCGGACCGAGACCTGTCTGCGGCGTGGGCGTCGACAGTATCGGTGAGACCAGCCTCGAGGGTTGAGAGGCGACAAGATGCACCGTCAAGTACCTGCTTGGAAGCTGCAAGCCGGTCCAGTACGGCTCTCATCAAGGGGAGATGCTCTTGGAACCCGGCAAGCCTGGATAGGATCGAACTGGCGTTGCTAAGAGAGGGGATATCAGCAGGTGGAAATCGTATACGCCAAAAAGCCGAGGGCAAGCTCACCCATGTAGGTGCTGCCGTTTAACCTCGCAGTCAAATGCGTGAGATATGTGCTCGGCCCTGTCAATCATGATTGACAATGTGCGCTCCTGCTCCCCAATCTCGGTGTGCAGAGGTTTAAAGTGCCTCTGCCGCCAGGGCCTCAAAGTGCCCAGCATGAGGTCGGCTGCCGCAGCATCGCGCCGACGCCGACCAAGGCGGACTGCAGAAGCGGAGAGGGCGGCTGCCTCGACGTTGTCATGGTCCTTGGTCAGGCGTTGCAGCCCGTCGGCGATTTCGGAGAGCACAGTCGTGATGGACGCTGTCGTGGCCGGATACAGACTCCCTGGGTGGCAGGCGTGTCGAAAGTCGGAATGAGCCTCGCTGAAGTCGGTACAAAACTGATGGATATCGGGTTGCTCAGGCAGTAGGTGTTGTAGGGTGCAAAGGCTGATGCCATCAAGGCTGGAGAGATAGACGACCCTGCACAAGTCTTGATCGTCATTGTGCGGCGCAGGGAAGAGAGTGGTGTCGAACACGGCCTCTGCGATGTCCACCAGGGGGCCGTGGAACTCGAGGGTCGTGTCGGGCGTTGTCAGCGAGACCCAGATGGTCAAATTGGTGACGCGGGAGGTGATGACGGAGTAGGCGATGCTGGCGAGCAGGCCGAGGCCGAAGCCCATCCACAGGCTGAGCAGCCGGGTGGTCCGCTTGCGTTTGAGGTCCCGAGTCCCCAAGTCCAGGGGGGCGAATGGAAGAGCAGAGTCGGAGGTGCGGCTGCCCTGCCCGGCAAATTCAATGCATGCGCTCTGTTGGGCGGACCAGGTTGGCTCAAAGGAGAGGTGCACCATCTGCCGCTTGGTCAAGTGAGGGACGCCAAAGGAAAAGGACAAGACGTCAGGAGGGTTGATGCCCTGGGCCTGGTCCAGGTGTGTGCCGCCGTCGTCGTCCCACCCGTCCTGGTGGTTGTCATGGTCGTCGTCGTCCGCGCTCGAGTTCGAGCTCAAGCCTGAGGATGAGCGGACAGAAAGAGGGGATGGCAAGGGAGAGCGAATGGGGGATGCGGCGTGGGCGGCCATTGCTCAGGCTGTCGCTGTCCGAGTTGGTCTGGCCCCAGGCTCTGCTCTGGTCGTGCTGGGCATCGGGGGTGGTTCGTCATTTTATTTCCGGGGAGCTTGCGAGAGGCGGCCATCTTTGGCTCGACCAGGAGGATATGTCACAATCTGCGACTTTGGCCCACGGTTCCGCGTCTGTCGGCGCCGCACCGGCGTGGTCTGGACATGTATCAGCCATGGTATCGACAAAGAGAGGATGGGAGAACTAACCGTGGGTTGACGTGGAATTGGGTGGTGTCCGAGACAAGATGTGGTGCCGTTGCGGGCCCTCATGGCGGTGAAGATAGTGGACTCAACAAACGGCCGGCGTTTGTTTGCTGTCCCCCTGCCGACACCTTTCCCTCTGGTCGTGAGCCTGCTTCCTGCTGACAAGTCACACTTTCTGGCCTTGGGATAGTGATGGTAGTGGTGGAGCGCTGGGCCATGATGGTGCTCTGGCTCTGTGGCTCTCTGGCTTGTGCGATGAGGAGCGCGCGAATCAAGATGCATTTTTATTTTTTTGGGTGCTGGCGACAAACAGAACATTGGCCTGGCTTCTCCACATGCGTTTGGGTCCTTCCATTTCGCACCTCACTTTCACCCCCACCTCTCTCTCTTTCTCTCTCTCGCTCTCTCTCTCGCTCCCTCTCCCATCCCCCATCAGCAAGCGCCCTCCCCATTTCTCCACAATCCACCCCACGCCCACCATTCGAACCGACTCTCTCTCTCTCTCCGAGTCTCTCTCATCAGCAAGCATCCTCACATTCCATCACAATTTACGCCCACCCTCAAGGCCATTGTCCACGACTCCACGACGCTCACCATCTCTCGTGCCCCGCGCCCCGCGCCCCAACTGAACCAATCCCCGACACGGGGCACGCGACACCCCCCGACCTCACGGCAGTCGACAATGGCTTCGGGCCAGGCCCAGAACCAGGCTGGGCCTCCAGCGCCTCCCCCCGACCCTCCCCTCGTCTCCACGGAACAAGACACAACGGCCATGCGCATCAAGAGACGGGCCTCGACTCCCCCCCCGACCCTCCACGACCCCCCGCTCGATCCTCCCCTCGACTCCACCAAACAAAACATTGCCACGCGCAACAAGAGACGCCAACTCCTCATGGACAGAGACCCGAGGCTCCGTCCAGGCCAAGTGCTCAGTCTCTCCCAAATCCAGTACAGCCTGGCATCCGTCGGTCACCAAGGCCTGCACCAAGTGATGGACTTTGAGCGGGACATGGCCGGAAAGCGAAGGGCTCTACACAACGCCATCAAGGACAAGCGGGACCTGGAGGCCAAGATTGCAACGCTGAATCGACTGGCCGAGTTCCATCAGCTGGGACAAATTGCGGATCGGTTGGAGAAGTACGAGGATGCTTGGGCCGCCCGGGAGGAAACGTTTGTTAGGCTGCGACAGGAGATGGACGACGCCTATGTCGAGCTGCGGCGGGCGAGCCGCGCCCGCGCCTTGCACAGCATGGCCCTGTGCGAAGAGGCGTTGGAGCGATTCGAGTGATGGACGGCATAGTCTGGCCTGTCTCGGTAGTTTTTTGTTGTGATACCCCTTGGAACTCTTTTTCTTTCTTCAGATAATTAATATGTGAAAGTCCCTGGCATTGGTGAGTCTTGCTCCCCAAACTGCCAAACGTGAGCGATGACGACTGAGCAACCACAGGCACAAGACGTGCTAGGCATCTTGCCAGACACGTCGTCGCCTATCGTCGAAAGCATGGTGAAGTCAAGGTGGCCATAGCTGAAGATGCCCGACCACATCCCCAAGAGGATCGAGGTCAAACATGTCATCTGGGTGTTGCCGATAGATCCCAGGGTTTCCCGCCTCCATGGTCGCTGTCGAGGTGCTGGAGGCATTCAAGTGACAATGCACTGCATGTGGCCACGAACATCATGGTTGCAGAATTACCCAAAGACCAATCGGACATACAGATTCCAACATGTCAAGCGTCATGTCGTTGCAAAGGGCTATGTCACACTAGATGGGGAACGAAACCGGGAATTGCTCATTATCTTGGCCGTCACATCCAAAGAGTCACGGCAGGTTAAGTATGAGAGAACTTGTAGTTGTGATTGCTATCGCGAAGCTGCACCCTCCTATAAACCTGATACCCCGTCATCGCGCTAAATATAGGTGGATATCGAGGGACAAGGGGCCATGCCAAACCCGTGAAAATTTAAATCATGGATGAGTTGCCACCCTGACACTGACTGAACCGAACTATCGGGTGACAAGACATGCCAAATCAGGAAGACCTCCAACAACAGATGAGTTGCCGCCCTGACTGCGACCGAACGATCTGGGACACAAGGACATGCCAAACCTCCAAGACCAAAACCAGACCACCGACATCTATATGCCCTGCAGGAAACACAGATCTTGGGTGACCGCCTCTCGACAGGCTTGGACGCGAACATGTACTTCGGCTGCCAGGCCACCCAGCCTTTGAGCCCGGCTGATTCGTCGCCGCAAGATATCGCCAACAGAATCATGGCCCGTGAAGTTGTCCGACTGCGCCTCCAGATCCAGCATCTGTTGGAACCGAACCTCGTCTTGCAACACGGCCGCCACCTCTGGGCCTTGGTCGCCAAGCTGATCCTCGAGGGCCGACAAGACGCCAGACATGTCGACAAGAGTTTCTCGCACCAACCGGGCCGCTTCGATTCGCTGGATGCGTGCCTCGTCCAACCGCCGGCGCAGCTGGTCCAGGTAGGCGCTTTGCATCTTAACGGCCTGCTCCAGGTAGTCGAGGGTGTCGGTGCGGGCTACAGTATCCCCTTGTTTCTGGACGACAGCGAGGGGTTCAGCGGGACGGGCCGGCCAGTTCTCCACCACGATGGCGCGACTGTCGACGATGCGACGCAAGGACTCGTCGTCGGCAGAGAAGAGAGACGGGGGCCCATCCTGGACGTGGTTCGGCTAAGGGTCGCGCAACAGATGACAAAAAAGGGTCCTCCAGAGCCCCAGATGGCTCGCACGGGGGAGTCTCTTCCCAGAGATGACATACGTGGCCGCGACGACAAGGGCCACCCCGCAGTCGTAGTTGTTGTCTTGGGAGGGCCCGGCTCGAAAGACGATGGGGGCATCGGGGGCCAAGCACGGCGGGGCCTGGCGACGAGCTTGACGGGGCCACGCGTCGCGGAGCTGGCGTGAAATTGACCGGACCGCCTTCTCGGCGCGGTTGTGGTATGCTCCAGATGAAAGCGAGTCAAATATCTCGATCGTATCGAGGCTCGTCAACGGAATGACGGCGAGAACCCAGTAGTTCCCGCCAACGTAGAGCGGCTGCAGAATCATGTCGGCCGTCGTTGTTACTGCCGCCATAGGACCGCGACCAAGACTGCCCGGCGTAATGATGCCGCTAGTGTCGGCGACGCAGACCGAGCGAGGACGACCGGCTGATACCAGACACAACAAGGAGGCGACGCACTCTCCGGAAAGCCACCCGTCGTGCGCCAGCAGGCACGCCGGCACCTTGTCGGCATTGGTACTGTCGACATGACCCTCAACCACCTTGGCTGGTTGGCCCAAGGCAGAGAGATTGCTTGCATTGGTACTGTCGACATAACCCTCGAACACCTCGACTGGTTGGCCCAATGGTGAGAGACTACTGGCGTTAGTGCTCTCGACATGACCCTCGACCACCTTGACTGGTTGGTCCAATGCAGAGAGACGGCTGGCATTGGTGCTGTCGACATCCATGTGACCCTCGACCACCTTGCGGAGCTTGACCGGGCGGCGGCGGGCGACTGTATCGGGTAGGTCATCGTGCGGGACGGGGCGCTTCAGGGTTTGGGGCGGCATGGGATGGGGTTTGCCCGATTGAGACTCTTCCTCGTCGCACAGCGTTGCAAGATCGGCCGACGTGGACATGAGGGACATGTCTTCCTCCTGCTCATCAATGGTGCTCATCCTACGATGCTCGGATGACGAGACGCTCTTTGAGACCTTGGCAGTTTGCAAGTTCTTGGCAGGTTGCGAGAAGGGGAACGTAAATAGCATGTCGGAAGGCTGGAGCGAGTCGGCTCTGGCGAACGCGTTCAATGAGTCTGCCAGGGCTGAGGGAGGGCTCATGGCATAGCCATCGTCGGAAAAGTTGTTCTCGGCGCGCCGGGGGTCTTCGACGTCAGAGGCGGGACTGCTGCCTCGGGGGGAGGCAAAGTCGAATTGCTCGTCCTCTGACTGCTCGTCGCCCTGGTGGTCGTTGTATTCCTCCTCACTGTTGTGGTCCCGCTCGTGCTCAGGGTCCTCTTCGTGCTTGTGGTCCTGCTCGAGGTTGTGGTCTTGCTTGTGGTTGGGGTCTTGCTCGTGCTCGGGGTCTTGCTCATGCTCGGGGTCTTGCTTGTGCTCGGGGTCCTGCTCGTGCTTGGGGTCCTCTTCGTGGCTGTCGCCCTGCTCGTGGTTTTGAGTCGTGGGGTTGGGTGCTGGCTCGGGGTTGGGGTGAGCGTCGGTCTCGGCTTCCGAGGTTTCGGGGTGAGCGGTCTCGGCTTCCGAGGTTTCGGGCGTTACGCTGTAGAGAGCACCGGGGTCAGCAAGGGACGAGCACAAACGACAGCAGGGACGTACAGGCTTGGGAGGGGCCGGACCGGACAATCCTCAATGGCCTGGAGCACGTCCTGGCGCACGATGTCGGCCTGGGCGCTCACGCCCTGGCGGGGGTTTGCGAGGCGGTGGGCGCGGGCGTGGTCGAGGAGGCGGCGGGCTTGGTTCCACGACGTGCTGCGACGGGCGAGGACAGCGAGGGAGCGGTAGAAGTGCACGCCCGTGGAGGGGCCGATCTGGGGGCGAAGGGAGTCGAGGTCGGCATCCGTTATGCCCCAGATCTGGCGGCAGTGCTTTCGTTCGGCGAGGAGGCGCTTCGGCGGGCCCGGTGGGCGCGTCTTGGACTTGTCGCTGAGCTTGTCGCACTCTTGCCTGATGGTGCCAGCAGCTTGGCGAATGCGACGGAGGCCAGCAGCGTGTGGGGTCTCGTCGACGCTGTCGCTGTCGTTGCCCGACTCATGGCGGTTGTGGGAGTCGACGTTGGTGGACATGGCGCCAAAATTGAGGTCGCGACGTTGTGGTTGACGAGTTTGGGCGTGGAGAGAATTCAATTCCCAATCGTGCACGGCATCACAGAAAACGCCCGCTCAATCGGCAGAGGCAGGCACGGCAGTATTGGGAGAGGCAGTCGAGGGAAAGGAAAGAGAGGCCATAGTGTTAATGATGGACCAACATTCGCAGGGAGGGTGGCGGGTGACGCGTCAAGCCTTTGAGAGAGGTCAGGTCAAACGCCCAAGATAAAAAAGCTCGGCGCGAAAACACCTGACTGCAGTGCATCGCATCGCATCGCATCCAGCGCTGACAGCTTGCTTCGACCCTGCGTGCACCTCCAGTTCCGACTTCGGGACCCTGGTTGGAAAAATAAAGGCATTCTGTCCCAATTTCAAGACCTGGTTGGTAAAAATATCAGTATCCAATCCAGTTCCTGGAAGCAGACCTACCACGACGCAATGTGAGAGCGTCAATGACATTGGCAATCCTCGAAATGCCTACAGGTCCTCGTCTCTTTTTCTTTTTCTTTTTTGAGGGGCTGTCTCCCCTCTAATCCCTCGCCAAGACCAGACCCCGTGACCCCCACCTCGCAAACGCCGGCAAGGTGTCAAGCGGGCCGACGCCATGCAATATTGTCATTTCGGCATTCACTGCCCGTCAGTTGGGACCCCATCGTCAATGGTAATCCTGGTCCTGCCTGCCGTCCTCGCCTCTTTTTAGAGGGCCTGTCTCCCCTCTACCTCTCAGACCAGCGACCTCGCCAGGCCTGACCCCCACCTCCCAGGCCGGCATGACATTCTCTGCCCCCCACATTCCATTTCCATGTGCGCCCGAGGTGGATTGTCTGCTCCTCGTGGCTGGGACTTGCAGGACCTGCCTGCAGGACCTGGACCGTTCAGGATGTTGACAACTCCTGGCAGTCACTCCTTGTGCCTGGGCGACCCGGTCATGGGATTTCTTGGGGCAGGACTGTTCTCTGTGGAAGTCGGGGGTCCATCTTGTCCCTTGGCGACAAGTCTGCAGCGGGGCGACAACGCCACTCAAACGCGCGGTCATGTGACAGCTGCCACCAGTGACGCGGGGTCCAGCACGGGGTCGGCGCGGGTCGGCGCGGGGTCTGCACTGCCCCTGCACTGACTGTTTGGACGACGTGACCACCAACAAGCAGTTCGATCACGACGCAATGCGAGGGACCATAGCGGGCCGTCGCTATAATTGTCATTGCGACATTGACTGCCCTGTCAATCGGGACCCTATCGTCAATGGTAATCCTGGAGTGCTTGGTCATGCCAGTACACTCATGGGCCATCGCGTCTTTTTTAGAGGGGCTGTCTCCCCTCTCCGCAGACCAAAAAAGAGGGGTTGTCTCCCCTCTCCCCAAACCAAAAAAGAGGTCCCTCCCCCCACAATGCACATTCGACACTCAGTCAACAACCTCGTTACCCTTTGGCGCAATGGAGCACCAGCTTTTGTCTTGCACCGTCCTGATCACCATGACTGTTGCCACTTGCGCATTTGCAACCTTCCGTCGAGCTGGTTCGGCAGCCCAGTCCAGTGTCTTGTGCGTTGTCGTCATGAAGCTCCTATACCACACCGGCCGGTCTGTCCTCAAATTCGCCCATCTCCTCACTCACGACACCAAGAGGAAGCAGAACATATGTCGCAAAACATTAACGCCGTACGACCTGAAGCTCGCTGACACCCACCATGCCCTCACTCGAGTGCACTGGTGCCACGAGTGCCGGCCCATCCCCCAAACGACCTCATCCTCCGGGGTTGAGCGCGCCGCTCCCCGTCTTCCACGCCGTTGCCTTCCTTTGGACCTTTCGGTACCCCGCCTTCCCCGATCTAAATGGCCTCTCTCTGTTGTGTGTGTGTGTGATGGCGTCTCTTGGGTCTTGTGTCTCTTGGGTTTCCGCATGTTCTGGAATGTGTGCAGGTTGTATCCATTTGGTCTTCGACTCTTCAATACCAAGGTCCCCATTCCCAGCGCAATGCTCCATTCCTCGGCCCATGGTCGCGGCGGCGGTCAAGTGCAACGTCCAATTGCCTGCAACCGTAGGAACGTTAATTGCAACCGTCAATTCCTGCGACCGTCCCCTGGATCGCGACTGGTTAGGGCTACGGGCCTGTGGGGGGCTGATTGTCCATTTTGGGGGAACAATTTTTAATTGGCCAATAAGATCGCAAGGTGCTGACAGTTTTGTGGATCGATGACTCATCACCCGCCAAGGTACTTCGGTACCTAGTGGAACCATGACTCGCAGCCCCATTCTGCCAGTGCACACTACACAGACATCAGTCGCCTGCCAGCTGCCAGCGCCCACGCTCCCGGCTCCCACATCATCATCTCACCACCATCATCGCCATCATCATCGCCATCATCATCGCCATCAGCGCCAATCACCCTTCAATTGCGACCGCCAATGACGACGGTCGATTGCAACAGCCCCGTTCGTTCAATGGCGACACTGCCCTGACGAGATCCCGAACACGGACCGCATCGCGCGCCGCAGCAGTGACAATGTCGCCAAGGAAGTCGAGCTCCCGATGCCGCACATCCTCATCGCGGGTGCCATAGGTAATAGGCGCGGGCAAGTAGATTTTCGTCAACTCGATGATCATGTCGGTCCTCATACGCGCCAACCCGACGAGGTCGGGATGGTACTCGTCGAACCCAAACGCGTCGAGCTCACGCTATGCTTTACAGTCCGAGAGTACCCCGCACCGATAAAGTCGTCGACGGGGACCCGGGGCTACCGGAGCTGGGCCGGGTCAGCGCATGGCCGGTCAGCGCAGCGTCGACCCGACGGGGCCGGACGGTTTCGCCCTCAGGCACCAGGACCTACCCGGTGCCCGGCCGGTGTGACGGTGAACCCGGGAGCGAGGAGCACTGTCAGGACCGGAGGCCTGTCGAGGCCTAATGCGCCCACGGGGGCGTCACGGTCGGCGCTCCCGCATCGGCGGGGACTTCGAGGGCTCTGTCATACGCCTCAGGGACGACATGGGCGTGCTCGTGGGTTGTCCCCATCGGATTAATGGCCCTGGACGTCGACCTCGGCGTCGATACCGAAGCCTTGCTCGTATCCTAGCCGACACGGGTAAATAGGCCCTCGAGATCACCGACATGCGCGCTCGGGGGCGGGCGACGCGGCCGGCAGGCTACGCAGCATGTTGTAGTCGAGGAGCGTCGTCAGGGGCTCGCGAGACGGGGCGGTGAGCCGCATGGGGGGCGGTCGGACGTCGATGTGGGGGTTGACTCCGAGCACCGACTCCCGGGCCGACTTGACCTTGGGCCGGCCGACATCAGAAACCGCGTGGATAACCTGACGCGGAGGTTGGAGAAGGCCTGCCCGGTCCGGACCGTGGAGCAGACCTACGCGCCCGTCGTCCCTGAGATCCATACCTTCCTCGCCGCCGCCGGTTCCCCGCTGCTCGGTCTCATTGTCGTCCCTGGCCCTGGTGCCGAACCCGGCACGGCACTAAAGCCGCCGGTGGGAGCGCCCCTCGTCGACACGGCCACCGGGTTCGAGCCACGTCACGGGCGCCTCGTCGCGCTCGTGAACGTGGACCCGGACGAGTCCGCGGCGGTCGCTCCCCGCATCGGACGCTTCGACGACGTCGCGCAGGCCGCGACCCCGGTGCTCCTCGGCGGCGTGCCGTACGCGACCCCGATAAGGCGGTCGGCCGGCGGCGGTCGTGGTTGCCGAGGCCGTCGACGACCTCGCTGTTCTCGGACGTGCTGCGCGACGAGCCGACACCCAGGACGTCCTAGTTTCTGTGGGGTGCCATGATATCATTGCACCACGGTTTCTCGGTAGTGCCACAATGTCACTGCACCACGACCATTTCACATGACGCTCTCCGTGGCCCCTAGGCCCCTAGGCCAGCACCACTCGACTCGATCCCGGGGGTCTCCTCGGCAAGCTCCCTGACAAGGGCCGCTCGCTGTCCGGTGTAAAGCGGCACCGTTTCGCTCTGGCCCGGGCGATGCTGCGATGCCCACCCGTGCCGGGCACCTCCTCCTCATTAAGCCCGCGAGCATCGTCGACGCCCACACCGAGACGCGCATCGCCGATTGCCTCGCCGCTGCCCGGGAGGGCCTGTCCACCACTCTTGTGGTTACGGCGAGGCCCCTCGTCCTCGACACGCCGACGAGTTCGTCGTCCTACACGACTATTCTCTTCCAAGAGGTTAAGAAGTCTACAGGTCTTAAACCCTCCGACTGTCCGACACCACCGTTCTGCATCCGCCATCCCTCTTCCAAGAGGACGAGGGACCAGCACTCCATTCAAGGGCACCGGGGGGCCGGCACGGCAGGGGCTACAAAGGTCGCCGAGTCTTGTCCAAGTGCTTGAGACGTCGGCGACACCTTGGTTCTGACAATTCTCCCAAAGGTGGGAAGATTGTCAAGCCCCAACCAAGCCGGCATCGTAGACAAGTCCGACGGTCTCGTCCAAAGGGCCGAGGGGCCAGGAAGGCCTGGACTACAAGGGTAGCAGCCTGGCTCGGCCGAGTCTCGTCCAAGTGGTTGAGACGTCGGCGACACCTTGGTTCTTTTGACAATTCTCTTCCCAGAGGTAGAAAGATCACCACAGGGTTCGACGGTCTCGTCCAAGGGGCCGACATACCAGCAACGAACCACCACAAGTATACATCCATCAGCCAGTCAGCCTGCCATTTCCAAGGGGAACGTCAAGCATCAGGCCAAGGACAAACACTGGCGACATTTTCTTCCAAGAGGAAGAGGGGGCGTGAGAGAGCAGGTAGCTCCCTCCACACCCACACCCTCTTGCTCAAGGGAGCTCGGGTGAAGACCAGCAACGTCGTTTTCCAAGGGGAAAAGGGGACATTGAGAGAGCAGGTGCTCCCTCTACACCGACATCCTCTTGCTCAAGGGAGCAAGGGGAAAGATACCAGCATCGTCGCCTTCCAAGGGGAAGGGGGACATTGAGAGAGCAGATGCTCCCTCCACACCAACACCCTCTTGCTCAAGGGAGCAAGGGGAAAGGCCAGCAATGTCGCCTTCCAAGGGGAAGGGGGACATTGAGAGAGCAGGTAGCTCTCTTGTCCACACCAGCCCCCTCCTTGCCCAAGGGGGCAAGGATCAAGCATGAGAATGCTCAAAGAGGGGAAGGTGGGACTCTGGGTCGACTGGTGTGTGAGGCAGCCCTCCCATGAGGGAGACCTGCTGCCCAGAGTCATGTTCTGCTGGTCGCGGGAACTCGGCGTCCTTTTGTAGTTGTCACGGCAGGGCTTGCTCTTGGTCTGAACTGGCTGGGCGAAGGCATGTCCTAGAGTTCGTGTCAAAATGAGACCTGTTGTTTCATGGCTGCAGCTGTCTGTGGATTGGCGCTGTGGGATTCCTTCCTGTTCGCTGTCGTCGTTGACAAGAGTCCATCAGTCACCCACGCTGCATATTAGCGGTCTGGAGTCTCCATCCATAAAGACAAAGGTATGTGCCGTTGGGCTGGTTTTGACAAGACATGTCGTCTCATAGTTGCAGTTGACACTTACGGCGTGAGAGTTCTTCCGCGATTATATGACATGTCACCCGCCCTGAATCAGGGATGGTCTGCATGTCTTGGTCAAGAAGCGGTGACTGAAATGGGCGGCCGGATGTTATGTGGCAGGGCCTTTTTTTCTTTGTCCCATCGGAGCCATTCGCCAGAGAGTGTCTGGGCCCTGCGGGCGTGGAGACAAGATGATGGAGATGATGAGACATTGGCACCCTCCCCAAGATGTGAGGCGACACCTGGTTCCGTCGACTGATGAGCGACTGACACAGGTGGTGGCAACGACTGGGGAAAAAGGCATGTGTGGTGTTGGGGGAGAGCAGTCTCTGCCCCCAACGGCTATGGGCTAAATACTGGAACTGGCTGGTCTGGATAGTGGGCCAAAGGCCACTGGTAGGGCTACCCCCCACCACACACCCCCTCAGACCAGCAGTGGTGACCATCTAGAAGCTATTCCTATCCCTCAGAGACGCCCCTCCTTCCTTCGCACCTTGACCTTCCGCTCTCCATAGTAGCAAACTTCGTGCCGGCTTCGTATCTTAATTCGTTTCCACCGTGGAGGCCTGTTCGTCGTGACCTTTCGTCATGCACTGGTCGGAGTCGATTCATTTTGGGTAGAATACTTGTATTTGTCTTTGTCGTTGCTTGTTGCCTGCCTGTTGCCTCGAGAGAGGACTTGTGTGTCGCGCTTGATCGAAAGGTATCGCGCTTGTTGTCTTGGGTGCCTCGAGAGAGGGCTTGTCTGGTGCCTCGAGAGGAGGACTTTCTTGGGTGCCTCGAACAGAGAGGACTTTCTTGGGTGCCAGATCGGCTGAGTTGCCCGAGGTGCGGATTGCTTCCTCGAGGCGGAAAGTGACTTGCTAGTCGGCGGCGCCTTTCGCAGTCGAGATGTGCCAGATTGGCTGAGTTGCCCGAGGTGCGGATTGCTTCCTCGAGGCGGAAGTGGCTGATTGTCGAAAATGGACGAATCTTGCCGAGTGAAGTAGGCGCTTGATCGAGAGGAATCTCGCCTGTTGTCTTGTGCCCGAAGGCCTTGTGGGTGCGAATCTTCGCGAGTCTTGGGGTGCCGAAAGGGCTGTGGGTGCGAATCTACGTCGCGAGTCTTGGGGTGCGAAAGTCGAATTCCATGGGCGAATTCGCAGTCGCAGTCGGATATCTTGCCCTCTCACAACGCGCGTACACCCCCTCGGGGTAGTACGGCGTGCGAGAGGCTTCTTGCTAGATAGCTGCGGAAGCTCAGGGACTCATAACCTGACACAGGTGGTGGCAACGACTGGGGAAAAAGGCATGTGTGGTGTTGGGGGAGAGCAGTCTCTGCCCCCAACGGCTATGGGCTAAATACTGGAACTGGCTGGTCTGGATAGTGGGCCAAAGGCCACTGGTAGGGCTACCCCCCACCACAGCGACTGCTCAACTCAACACACCGCCCGCCATCATGGGCGTGACTTCCAAACAAAACAATGCAGCACAGCGGCCCCCGGCACAACACCAGTGTCCCAGTGTCCCAGTGTCCCAAGACAGCCAATGAGGTCATGTAAGGCACGCCGGAATGTGCCAGACCCTTCGTCGCTCGCGTCTTTCTCCGGTGTCGGAGAGTGTCTTGGACGAGATGCAAGAGGCAGCCCGCATCCTTGGAGGCGAGTTTGACGTACATCAACCTTTCGCATCAACTTCTTCCAGGCTCCAGCAGGTCCTCGTCTTTGCCAGTGCGGACCGTGGCCATTCACCGGGGGACGTGCAGAAGCCTCTGGACACGGGCGGAGCGTCTCTGCGTTGGAGACTAGGTACCGGGTGGTGCCCAGACCGTCATGCCGTGCTGGTACTTCCTTGCCTTACTGCTCCCCTCTCCAGTCCTCGTGCGCAGGCGAGGGGAGCGCACTGTCAGTTGCAGGCGTAGTGGCCGTGGGTGTTGAGGGATGGAGCAGCGGCATGCTTGACACGACAGGACCGCCGCTCCTCTCGCCTCGGCCACCGCCAAACATATGGGTTCGTGTCATGTTTTTTGTGGAAGAAGATGTACAAGGGCATGCACCTGAAGACGACCGTCGAGGGTCACGAGGGTGAGCTCCATGCTCGGTCGAGGTGGCCTCCGCTGGCTCTCCTTGGTGGCCAGGCCGCTTGACGAGTCTGTCATGTCGAGGAACAGCCATGCCCTCGAAAATACACCAACAGTCTTCGTCCACCTGCCAAAGGTCCCACATCAACAGCGTGACGGGGAACATGGCCAGGACACACACCCGGCAGCGGGGCAAACGACAGCGATACCGGTGCCCGCATCGGTCCCTCGGCGTCACCGTCGACTGGGCCGTCGCCGCCGGTTGTGCCGTCGTCGATTGAAGCGATCGCGACGGTCCTCCGAGGTGGCGGAGTCGCTGCGCCGTGGTGTTTTGGCAGAGCATCGCGCCGCAACCAAGGCAATACACCAAACAGGTGGGACGTCATTTCGGTACATTATACGAGGAGGGAAGAGGAGGAGGTACGAGACGGAGAGCACTCGTGGTTGGTCGCGGTGGAGGGGGAGAGGGGGGTGTGGATGTCGAGATGGGGGGCACTGGTAATGGGCAGGGCGAAGATGATAGTCTTTGGGAAGAGGCCGGCACGCCTGACGAGGCGGCCGATGTAGAGCTCGCTGTTAACCCAGTCGCCGTCGATGCACAATACATATGGAATAAACCGGGGCTGCCCGTAGTCCGGCAAAAGCCAAGTGTAAAATACATGGGCCAGTTTCATACGGTACCTTCTGAATCCTCTACACTATGTACTTCGGGCTTTTCTTCTCTCTGGCGCAACTTTCTGAGAATGTACTGTTGGAACAGGACAGCAGGCACCCTCAGCTTCCTGAAATATGAAAATCGCAGTTCCAGGCTACTACCATCTCGTCTCCACTGGCACCTGTCTGTTGACCTGTTTGCTCCAGAGACATTACCAACGACGCCTGTCCCAACCTTGTATCGGAAAGGGGAAAGTTCCGGCGTCGTCAACTATAAGGGCTGCGAACACTTCTTTTTTCCAGTCTCAACCTCTTCCCACGCAGAAAAGCGCCCGCTTACTTGGGCCAGGAGCCCAGATAAATCCCCCCATTGCCGTCGGGACCCCGTCCCTCGGTATACTTTCTTGTGTGCTTTGAATATTACACCAATACGTTTCGCCCATTTAAAGCTCGACTTCGGTTCATCCACCCCCCCCCCCCCCCCGTTGTCTTTTTTACCATTTCTGTTTTTGCCATTTCTCCTTTTCCATCAGCCGTCATCCGCTCAACATGCCCAGCCAAGCCCCCTCTTCGTACTTGGTTGAAGCTACCCCCTCGATGGTCGAACACCTCCGGAACCAGCCGACCTGTGCCGCTGAGCAAGAGCAACTTCTGCCTTATTCAATGTTACGAGTGACGACTACGCCGTGCCGGCAACAGATAATGACTATTCCCCAGGGCAGTTCCAAGAATGTCTTAGGAAGTACCTGGATACCTAAAGCGAATATTAGCTCGCCATCGTCACTGAGGAGATGTAAATTCGCCGCTTATGTTGGCGCATCAAGCAGCGTCGTCTCGAGGTTTCTGATGTGCGGTCGAGGGCTTTGAGAAGAATGGCCTGGAAGGGACGGGGGAGGAAGGAGGAGGGGGTTTACCTATCTGGTTCGAACTTTCTCCTGTCTTGGTGCCCGGTCCACTTAGCTTGTATTAAAGAAATAGATATATTTGGAGGTATGTTTCTGTCCCGATATGGTAAAGGATATTTGCTTCCCGCGAGAATGGGAGCAAAGTGCCATAGCAGATGTCATCAAGTGTGCGGATAGCAGTAGGAGGCGTCGGCGGTCTACAAGTACCTCTCGCCAAACGAGAGGGCGAGCGGGTTGTCGGGGGTCGCTGACCTAGTTCCTCATCGGCCCGTCGCCCCCCTTCCAGGCGCATTCCCCCCATTAGCGTCATACCACTGACATTGTCTCGGCAGCCGTTCGGTCCAGAAGTGTGGAAGCAGGCAGACGGGGGCCGTTAAGGCGCATTAAGCGTAATCCAGGGCTGAACTGCTATTAAGGAGAACTGACCAGGCTTATCCCTCCGAGGCCGTCATCGTCGTCGAATCGAGAGGCCGAAAAAGCCAAAAACAGAAGCTGTGGACGTGGCCAAGCAGGGAGCAATTCGAGGCCATCGCTTTTCCTGCTCCTATATAACGCGAGCGACAAGAAACAGAAGCCGCTGCCACCGCCGTCGTTAATAGACCCGCGAGTCAGGGGCCACTCGACCGCAAAGAGCCGGAAGAGACCAAGCGTCAGTCTTAGGAAGCTGTCGAGATGAAACTAAGACCCCGGTCAGAAACTCAAGACCGCATTCCGTCATTGTTCACGGGCCGGCTTTGGAAGACGAGCAGGCTTGTTAGTTTAGAGATGGGGTAAGGTATTTGTTTACTCCCCCTGAATGCCAAGACGGGCAAGGCTTGACACAAGGGTCAGGATTCCAGAATCCTCATCGCTTCCTCCATGCCCCTCTCCTCGAAGGAGGGCAGGTGATCCGCAGTTCTTGAATCTTCTTGTTCAGCTGTTGCCTGTTAAGCACTCTGCGAAGCCCAGTAGGCTGCGTCGTCACTGCTGCTGACAGGGGTCGAGAACAAGCTTGGCAGAGGGTCAGCATGAAAGGGATTCTCACGTGGTGGACTGACCCGTGGGGGCACGACAGGTTCATGCCCGAACTCTGGAATCTACCGCTGTAGCGCCTCGATACCGATTTCCTGTCGATCAGGACAGCTGGATGGCGGTCCGTCATGGCATTTGGGCATTGGCTCGGGTTCTGGTCCGGCATCTGGTTCAAGTGGAGGTTCGGGAGAGCTCAACATCTATCCCCAATCCGGACTCGTAAGTTCCCTCGTCCAGTCGTCCCATCGGCGCTGACCTGGAACTTTATCCTCGGTGACCAAACCCTTTTCTACCACTTTACCCGTCTTTCGCTCCAAGCTACTCTTGATGCGAGGCCAGACAATCCAGGCCCAGCTAGCGCCCCATGATGTGCCGTCGGGCCGGAGAAGGAACATGGTGACCGCGAGCCCATCCCGATCAGGAGGGTCGGCATAGTCCCTCGCTAGGAGGTGGTATCGGATAACGTGCCAATAAGTCTGTTACTAGGAACTTCCCTTTTCTTCCCTTATCCTCAAAAGCGCCCTGCCTCCTGCATACCGTTTCTACAAGGCCTAGCCCACCATATCTTACCCCAACCAGTCTAGGTCGTCAACAAGACAGGAAAAAGAACCCTGGAAGTTCCGCCGTTACTGCTGCATACCAGGCCCAGCATCAATGCCACAGCCGCTGTTGAACGCATGGAGTCTGGCAACCAGGACATCAAGAAAAAGTTGGCGCATATCCCACCCGACCCTCGCACTCGACCCGAGTAACAACGGCATTCAACAACGGCACCGGGTAATGGAGAAATACTGGCGAGCGCGGGGAACCAGGGCATTGCCCTTTGGGACTCGCCCCTGTAAGCTCTTCATATTGTCTCTGATGTCGTCTTGTCGAACTTGTCTCCGATCTTAATTTCGAACTTGTGGTTGCTGACGCATGCGCTGCTGTTGCCGGCCTTACAATTTCTGCCGTGCTACATCGTCCTGCCGGTCATGGTCGTGCTCGACATCGTAACCCCTGATCCCCTCGTTTCCCATATCTGACCAACAGATCCAGCGGTTCATGTTCCCCTCGGACCGCGACCCTCCTTGCATGGAAAACGGCGGCAGCGGCAGTACAAGCGCCTGTGTAGCGAGCGGAGAGATGATACGGGTATCGCTGAAGAACCTTGCAAAACAATATCGGGGCTATGCAGCGCAGCATTGTTGGTCTCTTGGACGGTCTCGACCAGCAATCTCTCGAGACTGCCAGTGGATAACTGACCTGGCTCCTCGGCGCCTTGGCCCTCAAGCTTCAGGATGCCAGCCAGCTGGTTCGCCAAGGGGAATCCTTAAGCACCGAGTCTCGCAGCTCAAAGGATGGTCCAGACCGATCTAGACACCCGTAAGGTACTGTTGAGCGTAGATCATAAGTCCCACATCACCAGGGGCCTTGAATATTTGTAGAGAGAACTGGGTTGAAGAATGAGTTGCGGATTCATCTCGCCTATACTCCCGAGACGTTGAACCTTCGAGCAACGATTGATGACGCCAAGGCACTACTAACATTACCAAATCAACGCCCCTGTTGTTGACAGTCAGGGAGCTGCCTTAAAGGTAGAGTTATTCCGAAGGGGGGAATAACCAATCCAGGGGCGCAGGCAGGGCAAAGTCTGCTGAATGAAGTGGTTCTGGCCAGTGTCACTTAGGCAGACGACTCAGCGCCCAAAGGGGGGCACAAGCCTGCTGAACCCCCTTTCCACTGTATATAAAGGCTCTAGCTCCCCTCCTCAGACAGTTCTTTACACACAATCAAGTCTTCATCTGTCTCCTGTATCTTTCAGCAAAGTCAGGGGTTGGTGAGACGTGGGAATCTCATAGAGCGGCAGTCCTGTCTCCTCCATACCAGTTCTCGGTGAATTTGCTAGCTACAGGGCGTCCGCCCTCACAGGGCCCGTGGCCGGATACGGGCCGGGAGACATGCGCCCATGAATCCCGCGTCGAGATGCATCCCATCGAATCCTCGTGACAGAGCCTGTATGTAATACGGATGGCAAGACGCTTCGGCGGACGCGAGCTCCCTCTGCCGAGGCTCAACTTTGCCCATGCTGTGCAGCCAGGTCTCGATCCTATCGGGGCCGCCGAACCCGCGTGTTACGACGTCGAAGTTCTCTGACGGGTTGTGCTGATCGATCACCCGGCGTCCGTATTTTCCGACATGCAGCTTTTGTCGTAGGCTCCCAATATTCATCCTCTGATTTGGCTGTCCCCGGGACATGTGCCATGCCCTTGTTTCCGACATCGCTGGCTTACATGTCTCTGCCACATGCCTGTTTTCCGGGAGCCTTGGCTATTAGCTCCAAGTTCACATATCTCTGAGATGACTTTGCTTTGGCAAGCCTTGGTTCGTATTCGGTAGGGTCTTGTGTTCAAACTTAACAGACTCTGGAACCGAAAATGTGCTACTGCGTGTCAGTTCTGCTGGGTTCTTGTCGTCCAAATTTCGCACATCCCAAAACTGACATATCTGACTGATCTAAAGCATCATGCACCTTAGAAACATGCTTAATCTGGGTTACTGATCGGGACGAACACCGCCATGTCCAGCTCACACTCCCTGGGACTGGATTCGTCATCAGGGCCACCCTGTCGAGGTTATTAGGTCGAGAGAAAAGAATGTGGTTGACGACGAAGCAACGCGCCTATCATCGACCGCCGTCCGCACTCGATACACGTCGTAAAGTCAGGTCCACGATGCCCTTACAGGACAAGCCCTCAATCTTGCCGACACCCACCCAGCTTCTCAAAGTCCTCCTCCGGGTCCTCCATGGCCCGCTCACATTGGAGTGTTCACGGCACGTAACAACCCCCTGCCAAAGCTCCATGTCGACGGTGGGTGTGGACGGTCTGCGATGACAATGCCACACACTGTGTACTGCAACGTGCCCTTGGGTTTGTGCGTTTTCCCCGTGGCCCTGGCTGTCGTCCTCGTCGTCCGCGGCCATCGCTGTACTCTGAAGCAGCTTGGTCAGGGTGTCATCTTCTTGGTCTAACAACACTGCTTGGACAACTCGTTGCCCCTCTTTAAGGGCGCTTGGTTGTGGCACCCCGGCTGCCGCGTAGTGAGCTGCTCGGTCTTCCGCTGATTGAGTTGGGGCTGGTTGAGTCTGGGCTGGATTCAGGGTTGTGGTGATGGTCGTCTTTGCGGGAGCCGAATACGTGCCAGTCGTCGAGGCAGTTGTGTTTGGATTTGCTTGAAGGTTCTCAGGGGCGGTTGCCGGGGCAGGCCCATACAATCCAATCCAATACTGGACTCTGTGGCGGAGGCGTTGTCGGCCTTAACACGGGACTGGTCCTGCTTGACGAGGAGAAAGGCGTCGAGGGATGCCGTTGCGCGGCGAGCTTGGTGGTGAAGCATCCGTGGTGATTGATGGGAGTTTCTGTGTCGGTGACCAGACCTTTCAAGGAGAGAAGCAGGCCTCGCTTGCTTTGCAAGAGGTCTCGAGCTAACATCCGAACCAGTATTGGATTACAGTCAACCCCAGCCTGACTGGAGACCCGAGCTCCCAAACATTGGAGTGTTCCCGGCACGGAACAAACCTCTAGCTCCCCTTGCCAGAGCACCATGTCGATAGCTGTTCGTTGCATAGCTTGGGAAGCCAGAAGCTACATCCGCAAGTCCGCAAAGCGCCGACGGTGACGGCAGTGCTATAGATGCTCGTAAGGAAGGCGATGTCGCCGGATCTCAGCCCTTAACAGCCGTCACAACCACCAAGGGCTCCGCCTTCGCCCAGCCGCACACACACGCGATGTCAACAAGAAACGTTCCGGTCCATCATTTCCAAATTCCCACACTGCATTCACGCTGTTGATCCCGCAGCAACTTCGAGCCCCACCTCCTCATTCCGGTCTGACCTCGGACAAGACACCAGCGAGCGACAGATGAGGACAAAGTTTCGATGCTACGACCGCCAGTATCCGCATTACACGCATTAGAAGCTCTGAACAGCGTCACAGCGAGGGACAGTTCATGGTCAAGGTCGAGCCACAACTCACTGTTAAACGCGGGGACAAGCTCGGCCGGCACACCCCAGACATGGACTTCCCGGGTCGGCATCGGCATCGACTGACAGCTCCGCGGATGCTGTACTATCGCTGTCGTTGGTGTCTCTCGACCGAGCGCGTTCTCGAGTTGGCCAGAGAAGCTCTCCTCCCGGTCGTCTGCGCCCATGGTCGCAGTCGAGGATGGATCCGTCCTGGGACGATACATCTACCCTCTGACGCGGCCCAAACGAAAACACCGGCAACGACAACGATAACGGCGACAATGGCCTGCCGCCTGGCTGCCTGGCTCTGTTGAAGCTGCTGCTCGCCTTCGCCAAGTCCGTTCACGACACGGCAACTCTCTTGGTCCGGCCGGTTGTGCAAGTCCTCCGTGCCTTGAAGAGTACTGTCGTTGTTCGGGGGGCCTGGAGACAATAATGGGAGAGTGGGGAGCCTAACGAGGACCTGGCGACAGCAAAGAAAGACTTGGAGAGGTTGCTGACGAGGACCTGGTGGCAGCAAAGAGAGAGTCGGGGTCCCGACGAGGACATGGTGACGACAAAGAGAGACCTAGGGCTGCCGAGTCCTGCTCGCGCGCGGAAGAGGCAAACCGGGACACAGACAGCCATATGCCTGCTCCCGTGTCGTCCGACAGAAGGTTGTGCACCCTGCCAGAGAGAGACGGGGTCCCAGTTTTGGCACGGCAGCCATCCCGGCGCGCAGCAAGGGAACTTTGACTGGAGAGCATGTGGTTCGGCCCGACAACACCGAAAGTGTTGGGGATTCGGCGAGGAATTGTGTTGTCGGCTGGGTTGTCTTGTGGCTCGCTGCCAGACAGCTGGAGAAACATGAAGAAACGCCCTGATCGTGGTCTCCCTGCGGCTCAACGTCAGAAATGGAGGGAGTGGGGGTCTTTCAGAAGAAGAGCTCACAGGATCAAGTTGCGGTGCCCAGGACGAGGGTGTCCCCGCCGAGTCTCGTGGTTGGTGTTCTTTGGCAATGTCGAGAGGGCCGCGGCAGTGGGATGCGCGAGCAATCGACAAGACATCCGACCTTGCGCAGTGCTCGCGTATGGTGTCAAGAGGGCTCCCCGGCGAGAGGCTTGGGAGTCTCACGGTCGAGGCCTGCTGTTGGTGTTGGCAATGTCGAGAGGCCCATGGTCGAGGGGCTCCTCAGGGGAAGGCTTGTGGTTTGTCTGGGGGCTCGTCGTCGAGGATTCCGGGGAGGCCGCTCGTGGGCGAGACTCGGGGTTGATGTTCTTTGGCAATGTTGAGAGGGCCCACGGTCGAGAGTGCTTCCCAACGAGAGGCTTGTGGTTCGTCTTGTGGCTCGCTGCCGAGGATTGCAGGGAGGCGACCGGTAGGCGATGTTCGCTCGCGGTTGGTGTTGGTCGTGGGATTCGTGGTCTTGGGGCTCGAGGTCTTGGGGTCAGGGTCGGTGGCGAGTCGAGACTCGTGAATGGGGGCAGGGAGGAGGACGACGCGGTTGACGAGGGCGGCGCATGCTTGCAAACAAACGACGAGAAGCTGGTCGACCGCTTGTCGCCATGATGGGCAAGACGTTGACGCAGAGGAGCAACCAACCTTGGCCGGGATGGCGCATGCTGCGCGTGATTGCCGAATGCGCTCGAGGTCAGGACGGCGATGATGGTGCAGAGCGGAGAGTCGTGGTTGGCACGCCCGGTGAGGTCACGCGATGCAGAGATGCAGGCTGCCAAGTGGTGGTTGATGGGGACGCCCGTTTGAACTTTTGCCAGTGTCGGCCAGGTGAAGGAGAACCCCCCTCCTGGCACCAGCGATCGACTTGGACTTCGTCGCCTGCGTGCCTGCGTCGTCGACTTTGGAAGCAAATCGGTCCTGACGAGCTGGCGATGCTTTCGTGGTCCTGTGTTGTGCTCGTGTGCGGGTGACGGGTGTTGTGATGGTGTCTGGACTCTGGAGGTGTCCCAGGGATGCAAATGCTTGATCGATGGCAGACGGTGGTGGCACTGCAGGCCCTGTCAGACCACCCCACAGGGCCACCACAGCAGATGGTCCACTGGGCAGACCCGGGTACCGTGATTCACCCGGTCCTTGGCCTCACCTGGTTATTGGCCAGATTAGACGCGCCCCCTGGCCCCTTTTGGTGCCCCGTACGAAGCGAAATGCCAACAAATGGCTCCCCCACCAAATTTTGCACCTATTGTACATTTCTAAACATCACCACCACCACTATACCCAAGCTAATCCTCGGCGATATAGACGTCGTCTGTGAGATATCTCGTAATACTTTTCTTGGTGTTTTAGCTAATACAGACGTAGTTGTTACGGCTAACTTTACCGATTCGGAGTGCTTTACCGCCTTTGAAAAATACTATATTATCCCCCGCCTCCCCTTTTCGCTAGGTATCCCCCTTAGACTATCTCTTACTTGTAATAGTACTTATTATAGCTAGGTTTGTAAGTATAGTTATAGAGTCGTTAAATAAGTAGTTAAAGATAGGAAGGCCGTAATATATATAGTATTAGATCTAAGTAAAAGATAGTAAGGTCTTAATAGCCGTTTAAGTATATATAGGACCTAGTAAGAAGGAGAGGCCTTAGCTTAAGTATAGGTTAATAATAAGGGTATTAGTAATAGTTATTCTAGTATTATTACTAATAGTAATGGTATTGAAAAGGAAAGATAAGAGTAGGAAAGGGGTAGAAAGGGGTAAACTAAATAAATAAAGGAAAAGTAAGGTTATTTAAAGAGACTAAACTCTATAGGTATCTCCTTAAGTATATCTCTCTTATACTAAACCCGTATACTATAGGGTATAGGTAGAAAAGGGTAAAGCCTTTCCTCTATCTCCCTACTACTACGGCGGCGCCCCTAAAATAGTTATTACTTTCGGACCGGCTACGGTAAAGGAGGTTTATAGTAAGGCCGTCGGGGTAAAGGCCGTAAGGGTATATTCGGGGCCGTATTAGGGGAAGCGATCTCCGGCTTATAGTAGTTAGGCTTCTTAAATAAGAGTCTAAGTACTAGCGTTATCGGAGCTAAAGTTTTCGAGGTAGTAGTAATTTTCCGGCGTAGCGCTTTTAGTATTTTCGCCGTATCTTACTTATAAAGGTCTATATCTATAGTAACTATAGTATTAGCTATTTCCTTTTATTAATAAGCTATATCTCGGACTAATTACTTCCCCCGCCGGACTCGCTTAGCCTTAGCTAACTTAGCCTCCTTTTTAGCCTTTACCGCCTTATACGCTTCGATTATAAGTTCCCTAGCCTAGCTATAGCTTTTACTAACGACCTTCTTCCTCCTTTTATATATTACTTTAGCGATTAAGGCTTTATTAATAATCGAAAACGAAATATTAAAAGCTAGTTAGGTAAGGTAAGTTAACGAAAGAAGGTTAATTTTATAGCGGCGGCGAGGAGTATCGATATCGGTAAATAAGTTAGCTATAAAACGGTTAATCTAGGCTATTAAAGCTAGCCGAGTAGTATAATCCTTAAAGACCTTTATAACGTTAGTCTCGCTAATAAAGATATATATATCGCTAAGGGATATTTTACTAAGAGAGGACTTATCCCTTATTATCTCTCGTAGCGATAAGGTTTCTTCTAAACTAGTTACCTTAAGAGTAATCCCCTTATAAAAAGTAAGGGGTTTAGGGGTTAGTTTAGGGGTAAACTTAATAGGTATAAAGGGAGTAATCTCCGCTACCGCCGTTATAAGGGGAGGTATCTCTAGCTCGGGGGACCTATCTTTAGGGGTTGGAAGGGGGGTATAATAACCGTACTCGTACTTTAAACGGCTTAGCTAGGGTTAGGCCGGCTTAATAAGATTTAAAACTCTCTTAGGGCTAAAAGGCTATAACCTTACGGCTCTTTATATAGCTTAAGCGTATTTAGCGATATAAGATCTAACTCGCTAATAAGTCTAGAGGAATTATAAGTTATTAACTCTTACGGTACCGAATAGTAAGTAGTTAGTTACCTTAACCTTATAAGCGCGTTAAAGGATAGTAAAATAAACTAAGTCTAAGGGCTAAAGTAGATAAGTAGCGTAGGGGGGAGGTAAAGGGAGACGATTTTATACTCGGCGTAGAAGGATACGAACTCTATAGATATATAGCTAAAGTACTTATCGAGTATTAAAAGACGATACTCTCTAATAGTTTAGCCTTAAGTATAAGCTTTAAAGTAGTATAACTACTTTAAAGCGATCTTACGGTTTATCTAGCCGTTTAGAAATACTTAGAGCTAGATCTTAGGGTTAATTTCCTCGGAGGTCTACGAGTACTAGATAGTTTACCCCGAGAAGATAACGAAAGGGGGGGGAGAGTAGCTAATAGCTAAAATATACTCGATAATAGAAATATTCTCTTTATTACTAGGGTAAACGGTAGTAGCCTCCTTATTCCTCTTAGAAATAAGTACTTTAACTATTACGCTAATACCCTTTAGTATACCCTTTTCGTTTATATTATATTCGTCGTCGAGGAGGATATCGTATTTAAGGCATATAGTAGCGATAAGGTTAAACTAACCTTTAAGAGCCTTAATATCGGTCTAGGTATCTTATTTAGCCTACTTTAGTATTCGCGTTTAACGTATATAAAGTTTAAGGTATTACTCGAGGAATTTAAGATACTAGTTAAATCCTAAAGGCTTTATATCGTTCTTAGCTAGTAAAAAGTCTTAGGTAAGGTATCGAATAAACTTAATACTTATCGGCTAGCCTTAGGTATTAAGCTAATAGATAGTATCGATAAGGGTAAACTTTTTAGCTAGCGAGAAGCGTTAAAGGTAAGTTCTAGCCTTAAAGCTAGCTTTTATCCCTTTTAGCTTATTTTATAGGGTCGTCTTATAAACGCCGTAAAGCTAAGCTACTTACTAAAGACTAGTAGTATACCCTTCCTTAAAGGCCTTAATAGCCTAGGTAATCCTCGTCTCCCTATCGGCGGTAAAGTAATATATCTATAGCCTTTCGGCCTTCGTCCGGTATAAACGGATCCTTTTAGCTTTTATAGGAGTAGGTAGCCTTAAGGAGGGTAGCTTTTTACGAATATCTATAGCTCGTAAGGGGCTAGCGCGGCTCGATTCGGTCGGTCGGAACGGTATATCGATTAAGGCGGCTATTTAGACCTATTACCGTATAAGTCTGGCTATCTGGCTATATCTATAGTACTTTATAAGGGTAGATAAACGTAAAAGGGGACTTTAAAGTAAACTAAAGTAGTAAAATAATAGTATTTCGGCCATACCGCGTTTATCGGAGATATATAGATAGTATAGATAGTATATAGGTATATAGATATAGGCGTATAAGTTAACTATATAATACCTTAGTTTTAGATAGCGGTTTATACCTAATATAGGTTAAAATTAAAGCTAAAAAAAACTCGTAATAATCTAGAGGAAGATAGAGATAGAGATAGTTGTAAAAGTAAAGTCGAAAAGTAATAAGGGTTAGGAGTAAATTTAAACTTTACTAGGGTTATATATTTAAATAGTTATTTAATAAGGCTGTAGATAAGGCTTAGCCGAATTTAAAAAGGGGTAACTAGGGACCCGGTAAGGCTAAGGACCGGGTAAATTACCTATAATTTACCCGGTCCTTAGCCTTACCTAGTTATTAGCTAGATTAGACGCGCCCCCTAGCCCCTTTTAATACCCTATACGAAGCGAAATACTAATAAATAGCTCCCCTACTAAATTTTACACCTATTATATATTTCTAAATATTACTACTACTACTATACCTAAGCTAATCCTCGGCGATATAGACGTCGTCTATAAGATATCTCGTAATACTTTTCTTAGTATTTTAGCTAATACAAACGTAGTTATTACGGCTAACTTTACCGATTCGGAGTACTTTACCGCCTTTAAAAAATACCGTATTATCCCCCGCCTCCCCTCTTTACTAGATATCCCCCTTAGACTATCTCTTACTCGTAATAGTACTTATTATAGCTAGGTTCGCGAGTATAGCTGTAGAGTCGTTAAATAAGTAGTTAAAGATAGGAAGGCTGTAATATATATAGTATTAGATCTAGGTAAAAGATAGTAAGGTCTTAATAACCGTTTAAGTATATATAGGACTTAGTAAGAAGGAGAGGCCTTAGCTTAAGTATAGGTTAATAATAAGGGTATTAGTAATAATTATTCTAGTATTATTACTAGTAGTAATAGTATTAAAAAGGAAAGATAAGAGTAGGAAAGGGGTAAAAAGGGGTAGACTAAATAAATAAAGGAAAAGTAAAGTTATTTAAAAAGACTAAACTCTATAGGTATCTCCTTAAGTATATCTTTTTTATACTAAACCCGTATACTATAGGGTATAGGTAGAAAGGGGCGAGGCCCTTCCTTTATCTCCCTATTACTATAGCGGTACTCCTAAAATAATCGTTACTTTCGGACCGGCTACGGTAGAGGAAGTTTACAGTAAGGCCGTCGGGGTAAAGGCCGTAAGGGTATATTTAAGGCTATATTAGGGGAAGCGATCTCCGGCTTATAGTAGCTAGGCTCCTTAAATAAGAGTTTAAGTACCGGCGTTATCGGAGCCGGAGTCTTCGGGGTAGTAGTAATCTTCTAGTACGACGCTTTTAGTATTTTCGCTATATCTTACTTATAAAGGTTTATATCTATAGTAACTATAGTATTAGCTATTTCCTTTTACTAACGAGCTATATCTCGGACTAATTACTTCCCCCGCCGGACTTGCTTAGCCTTAGCTAACTTAGCCTCCTTTTCAGCCTTTACTACCTTATACGCTTTAATTATAAGTTTCCTAGCCTAGCTATAGCTTTTACTAACGACCTTCTTCCTCCTTTTATATATTACTTTAGCGATTAAGGCTTTATTAATAGTCGAAAGCGAAATATTAAAAGCTAGTTAGGTAAGGTAAGCTAATAAAAGAAGGTTAATTTTATAACGGTAGCGAGGAGTATCGATATTAGTAAATAAGTTAGCTATAAGACGGTTAATTTAGGTTATTAAGGCTAGCCGAGTAGTACGATCCTTAAAGACCTTTATAACGTTAGTCTCGCTAATAAAGATATATATATCGCTAAGGGATATTTTACTAAGAGAGGACTTATCCCCTATTATCTTTTGTAGCGATAAGGTTTCTTCTAAACTAGTTACCTTAAGAGTAATCCCCTTATAAAAAGTAAGGGGCTTAGGGGTCGGCTTAGGGGTAAACCTAATAGGTATAGGGGGAGTAATCTCCGCTACCGCCGTTATAAGGGGAAGTATCTCTAGCTCGGGGGACTTATCTCTAGGGGTTAGAGGGGGGGTATAATAACTGTACTTATATTTTAGACGGCTTGGCTAGGGTTAGGCTGGCCTAATAAGGTTTAGAACTCTCTTAAGGTTAAAAGGCTATAACCTTATAACCCTTTATATAGCCTAAGCGTATTTAGCGATATAAGATTTAACTCGCTAATAAGTTTAAAGGAATTATAGGTTATTAACTCTTATAGTACCGAATAGTAAATAATTAGTTACCTTAACCTTATAGGCGCGCTAAAGGATAGTAAAATAAACTAAGTCTAGGGGCTAAAGTAAATAGGTAGTATAAAGGGGGAGGTAAAGGGGGACGATTTTATACTTAGCGTAAAAGGATACGAACTTTATAAATATATAGCTAAAGTACTTATCGAGTATTAAAAGACGATATTCTCTAATAGTTCGGCCTTAAGTATAAGCCTTAAAGTAGTATAACTACTTTAAAGTAATCTTACGGTTTATCTAGCCGTTTAGAGATACTCGGAGCCGGATCTCGGGGTCGATTTCCTTAAAAGTTTACGAGTACTAGATAATCTACCCCGAGAAGATAACAAAGGGGGGGGGAGAGTAGCCGATAACTAAAATATACTCGATAATAGAAACGTTCTCTCTATTACCAGGGTAAACGGTAGTAGCCTCCTTATTCCTCTTAGAAATAAGTACCTTAACTACTACGTTAATATTCTTTAGTACGCCCTTTTCGTTTATATTATATTCGTCGTCGAGGAGGATATTATATTTAAGGCGTATAGTAGTAACGAGGTTAAACTAGCCTTTAAGGGCCTTAATATTAATCTAGGTATTTTATCTAACCTACTCTAGCGTTCGTACTCGGCGTATATAGAGTTTAGGGTACTACTTAAGGAATTTAAGATACTAGTTAGATCCTAAAGGCTTTATATCGTTCTTAGCTAGTAGAAAGTCTTAAGTAAGGTATCGAGTAAACTTAATACTTATCGGCCAGCCCTAGGTATTAAGCTAATAAATAGTATCGATAAGGGTAAACTCTTTAGCTAGTAAGAGGCGTTAAAAGTAAGTTCTAGCCTTAAAGCTAGCCTTTATTCCTTTTAACTTATTTTATAAGGTCGTCTTATAGATACCGTAAAGCTAAGCTACTTACCGAAGACTAGTAGTATACCCTTCCTTAAAGGCCTTAATAACCTAGGTAATCCTCGTCTCCCTATCGGCGGTAAAGTAATATATCTATAGCCTTTCGGCCTTCGTTCGGCGTAAACGGATCCTTTTAGCCTTTATAGGAGTAGGTGGCCTTAAGGGGGGCAGCTTCTTACGAATGCCTATAGCTCGTAGGGGGCTAGCGCGGCTCGATTCGGTCGGTTAGAACGGTATATCGATTAAGGCGGCTATTTAGACTTATTACCGTATAAGTCTGGCTGTTTAGCTATATCTATAGTACTTTGTAAAGGTAGATAAACGTAAAAGGGGACCCTAAAGTAGATTAAAGTAGTAAAATAGTAGTATTTCGGCCGTGCTGCGTTTGTCGGAGATATATAGATAGTATAAATAGTATGTAAGTGTATAGATATAGGCGTATAAGTTAACTATATAATACCTTAGTTTTAGATAGCGGTTTGTACCTAATATAGGTTAAAATTAAAGCTAAAAAAAACTCGTAATAATCCAGAGGAAGATAGAGATAGAGATAGTTGTAAAAGTAAAGTCGAAAAGTAATAGGGGTTAGGAGTAAATTTAAACTTTGCTAGGGTTACGTATTTAGATAGTTATTTAATAAGGCTGTAGATAAGGCTTAGCCGAATCTGAAAAGGGGTAACTAGGGACCCGGTAGGGCTAAGGACCGGGTGAATCACGGTACGCCCGGGCATGACCCCGCGCTGCCCTGGCTGCGACTTTGACCCCGCACTATGACTTGGACCATGGATGCGACCATGAAAGTGTTTTTTACTCTTTGGCAGGTGGTGAGAGAACATTAACCAGTGGGATGGAGACGTCTGCCACTTGCCAAACTGCGCCCAAATGACGAGGACGGACATCCCTGGCTGTCATTTGGTGTCGGGCACAATTGAGGTGGCACAATTGAGGTGCATGCAGTGGCTGGGCGAGGTTTTCCAGCATGTTGGACATATCTTGCAAGCCCTGTGAGCAACACCAGAGAGGGGATTCCAGAACCCCGGTTGCCATCTTGAGCTCGGGTTGGGGGCGACCAATCAAGTGGGCCATGCGATTCCGGAAGCCTTTCCAGAGCCAAAAACGGGTGCTGGAAAGGTGCCGCAATTACGCACAGACCACCGTCCGCCCTGATCATGCCGCAGCAATCCCACCAGCTCGAGCGAGAGGGGGGACGGGACGGCCCGTATATGCAGGTACCTGTTGATCTTATTTGAACTTGGAGATGGCATTCAGGTTACCAAGAAGTCACGACTTTACTGCTGCCGTTGGGTTCCAAATGTCGGCATGGATCAAGATGTCAGTGTGCCCCCCAGTGGGCAGAATCAATCGAGGGACTGCCCGGCAGGTGGCCAAACTGTCAACCCCTTTGCCAAGACGCAAAATTCCTTCCACCGCCCTGTCCCTCTCGCTGTCAGCACCAGTGGTCCCTTGCATCGACGACAGCGGAGCTCTCTCTCGATCAAGTCCCAAGCTTCCGGGCGTGTCAATGTCACGGTGAAAAGTGTTGCCACAGTTTGAATCACCAGCTGGCCCGTGTATTATTCTATCCAATAAGACGCAGAAGAAGAGGAAGAAGCAGAGAAAGAAAGAAGCCGATGCTGCCATCCACATCCAAGGAGAAACAACACGTGCAAAGACATGAAGGAACCATTTTCACCAGCCCCTATTTCCCATACACCTTTCGCCTGAAAGATGAAACCGGACCCATGTCATCATCTTGGCCATGGTCGAGGTGGTCGCCATTCACATGACCAAAGTAGAGCAGGTCCCGGGACTCCATGTCCAGGTCGAGCATCCTGCGTCGCATTTCCGCCCTCTCCTTCTCCAGCTGCCGAAACCGCACCGCCTGGGGACTCGCTGGAGTGGGCATGCTTTGCCTCTGGGCACGGGATGGGGTCTGCGATGGGCCAGGCGTCCACGAGGTTCGAGGGGTTGATATGGTGGAAGGTGTGCGGACCGTGGAAGGCGTGCGGACGGTGCGAGGCGTCCGAGGGTGGTGGAATCTTGAAGGCGTCCGAGGCGTGACCGGGGAGCTGGGGCTGGGCAGGCTGGGGATCGGCGGTGCTGGTCCCTTTTGGGTCCGGGAAGGAGAGGGTGAATGAGGAGACTCGGGGCTGAGAAACTGCGGTGCTGGTTCTTTTTCGTCCCGAGAATGAAAAGTCGAATGAGACAAGTCAGGGCTGGGGAACTGGGGTGCCTTTTCGGCCCAACCAGGAGGAGTGCAAGGGCGCTGGGCCCCTTCACTGCTGTACGCGGTCGAGCTGCATGTGCTCGAGGACCAGTCGAGGTTCATGTTCATGTCGCCGGCGAATGGTACCGTGGCGGGCAATGTCATTTTTGGTGGTGGTGGTGGTGGTGGTGCTTCTGCCGGCGCCCACGGGTTGAACTCGGGATTGTGCTCTTGCCAGTCGACGACGACGGGTGGCATTGCGGCGGGCGCGTTTGTCTGGACGGGGCTTGTTGGTGAGGGCGCCCTTTTCTCGCTCCCGCCTTGGATGTTAGGAGCTCCATTGGAGGGCATCAGACTGGGTCAACTCACAAGGCCTTGGCCTCGACGTCATCGGGGATCACGGTGGAATCATTGGCGAGGTTCAACCCCTTGTCCAGTGACAAGGCGAGGGCGGCGTCGACAGAGGCGTCGGACCCGTGTTGCTGGCCGGACAGTGCGCCGACTGGATCTGCCATGGTCGGGCTGTCAGTCAAGAGGACGGATGAAGATTCAAAGAGATGGGGGCCTCACCGAGGGTTGCTCTCTCCCACGGATTCAGGACGCCCTGGGAACGCAACCAAGCCTCAACAGTCGAGAGGCTCTGAAAGTGCTCATCAACGACAGTAGGGTTCCACGTATACCCGCCGTCGGGGCCGAGGAGCCAAAGCTGCCTCTTGCCGCCCCAGCGTTTGACATAGTCAGCCACGGTGCCGGCAAAGCGACGGTGCACCACGGCGGCAAAGTCGGGCCCATGCTCCAAGTGACAGAGGGTGCGGAGACGCGGCAAGAGGGCCGTGTCAAACTCGGCGGTGTCGAGCACCGGGGGGAGTATGTTGTGCTGCACCACGAACAACAGAATGGTGGTCCGGATTTGCAGACACCATCGGATGGCGGCCTTGGGCTTTTTCCCGTACTCCTGGACAGAGGTCCCGCAGAGGAACTGGAAGGGTCAGTACAAGAACCACTCAACGAGATGGGCCGACTTGCCAATGCCGAGTTGTTGATGCACATTTTGACCAGTCTCTGAGAGGAGAGATCAGAGGCCAAAGGAGTTGACAGATGAAATGATGTGGTTCACGAGTGCAGATGATGGAGGACAAGTTGCTACCTATTTAACCCTGAGTGTTTTTGGCAGAGTGTTTGCAATGAAAATGACATGTGGCTGTATGGCAGTTGAGAACAAAGAAGTCACTCTTGCATCCCAAGACTTGCAGTTTCAGCTGTAGTGACTAGTCTTTGGGGAACCAGCGGTGAGTTGCAGAATACCGCCACCAACACAGCCAACAGGCGTGGTTCTGTGACTTCTGTCTCTTGAGTCTTGCCGGTTGAGATGCAGGGTCAGAGACAGGGTGAGGGAGTGGGACGGTGGAGGGTGCCATGTCTCTCGGCCATCTCGGACCAAAGCACTGGGTGGAGGGTGGACCACGGCATGCGGTGGACTGAGCCCAGCTATGGCCAGAGTCGGAGCTGTCATGTTTGGTCGTATGTCAGAGCCAGGGCCAGAGATGTGTACCCTATCTCCTCTCAGAGAGAAGCATGGCCAGAGAGTTGAGCATCTCCCCTCTCCTCTCCGGGCCCCCTCCCTCGCGTACATCTCTCTGCACACAACCCCGCCGGGCATGCTTCGCCCGTTTGTCCTTCCACAGTGTTGGGGTGGGGCGGCAGTGACATTTTCGTGGGCGCTGGGCACAGACCAAGGACCTGTGACATCATTGAGATCACTGGTGACGGGCCAGCCAGGGCCAGGCGCCCCCATTCCCATTGTCACCGGCGTCCATTGCGACCGTCACGAGTTGGTAACTGTCAATTTTCCAGTGTTAATTGCGGCGAGTAACCATCAACTGGCACATCGTCTCGTCCCGTTTACACCGTGCCAAGTATGAGCCATAAGTCATGACCCCGCCCCCACCACCGCAACCCCGCAGTAGGGGGCAGCGTGAAAATTTGGAGACCTCCAGCAGAAATGCGGGGTCAGCTCTCGTCTCGTCGGCCATATCGAATGCATCCAACACGGCCCGCAATTTCTGGACTCTGACCATCCGAGGTCCAGCATCGCCAACCTCGCCAACCTCGCACGCGACGAGTGCCCTGGGATGAAATGGGGTCGCTGTCGTATCATCGCTGTCGTCCTGCCCGGTCACATTCGGTGGTGGGCAGGGTGGGTCAGCAGCCCAGGAAAAAAAGCCCCGGCAAAACCCCGTCGCATCGCCCAAATTCTCACCCAAATCGCGTCACCCGCTGCCAGCCCTGCCACGACCACACTCCAGGGACTCGAGAGCCAGGCTCCCGGACAATTAACGCCATCTCCAACAAAACTCCAAATGGACCAAACCAGCATCGTGGGATCGCGTCCCCAATGACAACACCTGCCTCTCGCTCCCCTCGAGTTGCTCCCGTCGACCCATCAATCAAGGTCCCCGGCTTGTCCCACCTGTCACGTGATAACGCGTCGACGACACTCACCAATGTCAGCATCGACACTCGCACTCGCACCTTCAGATGGGACATGACGCTTGGTAGTCAACGGTTCTCACGATTCCCTCGTCGAAAGGATGAGGGTCATCTCGGCCGGGGAGAAGGACGAACCCAACACTCGATACCAAAAGTCCAACCCCGTTACCCCCTCCCGTCCTGGTCTCTAGTATACACGCTCCCCATCTTCTTCAGGTAATCCTCCACAGTCCTCACCAGCTTTACCTCCCCCTCTTGGATGGCACCCCCCTGAGGAAACAACCCCCATGACGCCACATCATCCCGGTGCCCCTCGAGCTTGGGAACCACCTCGGCAAGCAGCTCCACCATCTCCCGACTCACCAGCTCGACAAAGTGGTTGGCCGTGTCTTGGATCATCTTGAAGCAGTCGCACGGCAACGACACCTTGGCTGCCAGGATGGCCGGCCCCGACACCGCCTCCGCCTCCAGCCGATCAATCTCGGCCTTTTCCAGCGCCGCCAGGCTGATCTGTCTCTTGCGCTCCTCCTCGTTCTGTTCCCGCGACCGACCCCGAGCCCCGCGCGCCATCTTCTCCTGCCGGTCCGCCAGGCTGACCCGACGCTGCGACGCCTCCTGCTGCAGCGAATACGTCTTGAGGTGCCGCGCCAGCTGCGACTTGCCGTCGCAGAGCGTCGGCAGCGTGATGCCGGCTTCGAGCGCGTCGACGAGCTTGGCTCGCTCCGCCTGCGCCTGGGACAGGAGCGAGAGCGCCTGCAGCACCCTCTTCTGCAGCGCCCTGCTCCCGCTGTTTCCCTTGGCGACAAAGTCGGCCATGAACCGCTCGTACCACGCCGCCCCCCCTCCTCCCGGGTAGAGCACAATGTAGTCGAGGAGCTCGAGCAGGTCGCGCTGCGTCCTCTTGACCTGCTTGACGGCGTCGACGAGCGCATCGGCCAGGCCCCCGAGGCCCGCCAACACCAGCCGCGCCTCGTCCTTCATCCTGTCCTCGGCCTCCCTCTGGTCCCTGGGGTGGAGGGTGCCCTGCTCGTCCCGCCGCGTGTGGTGCATCAAGCTTCGGATGGCTTCCTGCAAGTCCTGGGCACATGCCTGCGCGTCGACAAGGGGTCCCTTCTTGTATGTTGGGTACACGACGACGTGCCTGGTCGACGGGAGGACGGGGCCGTGCTGCTGCTGCGTGCTGCCCCAACCGGATTCGCATCGAGCTCCCACCCACTCGCCTACCAGAGGCGCGCTGGGGCCGTACTTGCACACGGCGCCTTGAAGGACGGCCCAAGGGGTCATGTCGGCGAGAAACTGCACACCAGCAAGGGTCGCGCCGAGACCCACCCCGGCCGTGGCCAGGCGCAAAACCACCTTCTTGCTCAACAAGGGAGAGCATGCCGTCCAGGCCCAGCTCAGGGTCCCTTGCGACAGGCCCCAGAGCAGCTTCGCTCCCTCGCTGGATTTTTTGTGCTTCCAAACGGCGACAACCATGGTGCCCATGTTTCCGCCCAGCCAAAGGACAAGAGACCAGAGCCATCCCAGCACCCATGCAATCCATGTTGTCCATGTTGCTGATGCTTGTGCTCCCGCTGCGGCTGCTCTCTCTGTGGCGGCTTCTCTTTCGGCCTCTTTGTGCTGTTGGCGCATCGGTTCAAGGTGCGGCGGATCCCCAGACTTTTCCGGAGCAACACCGTGTCTCGGGGCGACGGCGTGGTCTCGATGCTGCGGAATCTCCTCGGTCGTGGTCGCGATGCCGGAAAGCGGATGGTGGCGGGCCGGTTCAAGGGGCGGATCCCGACTGTGTCTCAGAGCGACGGCGTGGTCTCGATGCTGCGGAGTCCCCTCGGCCGTGGTCGCGCGGGCCGTGGTTGCGATGTCAGGAAGTGGCTGTTGGCGGGCCGGTTCACGGTGCTGCGGATCTCGACCGTGTCTCAGGGCGATGGCGTGGTCTCGATGCTGCGGAGTCCCCTCGGCCGTGGTCGCGCGGGCCGTAGTCGCGATGCCGGAAAGCGTCTGTTGGCGCGCCGGTTCAAGGGGCGGATCCCGATCGTGTCTCGAAGCGACGGCGTGGTCTCGATGCCGCGGAATCTCGTCGGCTGTGGTCGCGCGGGCCGTAGTCGAGATGCCGGAAAGCGGCTGTTGGCGGGCCGGTTCACGGTGCGGATCCCGCGTTGCTCCGTGTCTCGGGGCGACGGCGGGGGGCCTCGGGGCGAGGGCGCCGTCTTGACGCTGGTTCTGGTTCCCAGTCTCGTCGGCGATGCTCGCGCGCGCTGCCTTGGCAATACCGGAAAGTGGTTGTTGGTGGGCCTGTTCCCGACGGTGTGGCCTGGGATCAAGGGGTCGAGGCTCATTGGCGATGCTCGAGCGGGACCCTGTCGCGATGCTCGCCCGGGACCCCGTCGCCATGCTCGCCTGGGGCCCTGTCGCCATGCTCGCCCGGGATTCTGTCGCGATGCCCGAGCGAGCTTCTCGAGTCATGCTCGCGCGGGCCTCTGCCGCCCTTGCCTTCGCGCGGGCTTCTGTCTCGATGTCGGGGAGCGGAGCCGGACGAAGTGTCGTTTCCCGAGTTGGACGAAGGGTTGTTTGTGGAGCGGAATGAACGACTGTTTCTTGAGCTGGACGAACGACTTTTTCTGGAACTGGACGTGCCAGGTGCGTGGAAGCTCGTATGGCCCCGTGCTGCTCTTGTCCCCGGCCGTCCGGGACCCTTGGCTCTGTTCGGTGAGGCTGACGAAGATGGGCCGGCGGGATCTCGTCGGCGATGCTTGGGTGGGTTTCTGTCGTGATGCTGGAAAGCCGCTCTGGGCGAAGGGTCGTTTCTACGGCTGGACGTCCCAGGTGTAGGGAAGCTGGTGTGGCCTCGCGCTGTTGTTGTCCCCGGCCGTCGGGGAGCCTTGGTTCTGACCTTTGGACAGGCTGACGAGGATGGACCGGCATCTCGTCGGCGATACTTTGGCGGGTTGCTGGCGGAAGCTCCTGTCTCCCATTGTTGGGGATTTGTTCTGACCTTTGGACAGGCCGGCGAGGCTGGACCGGTGGGATCTCGTCAGCGATACTGGGGCGGGTTGCTGGTACAAGCTCCTGTCTCCGGTCCATGGCGATTAGCTCTGGTTGACGAGGAGGCCGGCGAGGATGGACTGGGGGGATCTCGGGGATCTCAGGGATGGCTTCGAGAGCTCGAGGTCGTGGTTGTGTTGCATGTCCCCGAGCTGTGAACTGCCTCTGTTCCTCTTGTTCCTCTTGTTCCTCGTGCCCACTTTGTCCGGCGAGTACCTGTTGCGCATGCTGGCGCTGCGGTGGACGGTTGGGTTCAGGCTCAGGTTGCGGTTGTGCTCGGAGCCGCTGCTGTTCCTGTCCTGCATGCTGGGGGTGCGCTGGCCGGCTGGGTTCTGCATCAGGTGGCGCCTCGCTACCAGCGTCATCAGGCACGGCACGCTCGCTCTCCTGGGCCGCCGGCTGTTTGCCCTCTAGCTGCAGGGCAGCCTGTTCCAGTCGCCGTTGGTGTCGGAGTTTCGAGAGGGCGATGCGCTCGGCCGAGTACCCCTTGGCGCGGAGCTCTTCGACTGTGTACTGGAACGAGTCTGTTGTGCCGTTGCTCTGGAGATCCGACATTGCCGTCAGGTTGGGTGAGTGGACAGTCCAGCTGGCATAAAGTCGTCGGCAAAGAGATAAGACGGGACAAGAAGAAGAGCTCGAGGTCAAAATCACCAGCAGGAACCCGGAGGGAAAGTCAAGCAAAGTACCGAGGGAAGACAAAGTTGAAAGGCGCGAGGGAATCCGAACCACTTGACATCTTTCGGACTCACTCTCTGGTCAGGAAGCTGACCCTCTTGTGCTTTATCGGCGCGGCCGCCTGGGCCCGGCCCAGCCCAATTGGATAGTTTGGTCGGTTTTTAGGGGGGAAACACTCTTTGTTCACTGATCAGAAGCTGATGCTCAACAAAGAGTCGTCGTCTCCAGCGGCCCTGCGCCCACTGCAAGTTGGCAGACCATAGCGGTTTCTTCACTGGAGACTGGGTCTGGTCACCGCCTCCCTGAGACCAGACCATGTCCGATATAAAGCAAAAACGACAGGAACAGACGCTGTCATTCCCCTCATCTTATCTCCCCCCTTTCCCAGCCCTGGCCCCCAACGTCGATTTCGACCAGCGACAAACGCCGACCAGCCCGACGCCGGCCACGACCGTTTCGAGTTCGCAAATTCCAATTTCCCGTCCGGTTGACGCTGTCGGTACCCGTGACCCGCGAGCGCTCTTCCCGGCCGCCTGGTGCCGGCGTCAAGCCCATCCGCTTCCAAGTCCCCGATGCGATGTGCCAGGGCAATTTCGAAAAGGTAGGTCGTTCTGTTTGCATCCCATGTCACCTGTGTTTTCCCTTTCCCTTTCCATTTCCCCGACAGCCTCAGCTGGAAAACTGACTTGTGCCCCTTGCAGCGCGTGTGCAAGTCGTCGCTCGACAAGCTCCTCCGCCCCGGCTCCCGACTCCTTCTTGGCCCTCCCTGCCAACGCGCCATATGGCAGCACGTCATTCGATACAAGCTCGATGACTCGCTGGGCGCGGCCATCCTTGAGGGCTGGGATGGGCCCGACGGACTGCTCCGGCGCATGTTTCTCGTGCGCCCCGACGGCACGCCCTGGAGCCGCGCCTGGCAGGATCTCGTGATCCCCAAGGTTCAACAAGCGATCCGCCGGCGCGCGAGCGAGGCCGTCAGCCGCGGTCTGGCGACCTACAAGGGCAGGCACCTCGTGTGGGCTGACTGGGCCCAGGGCTTTCTCAGCAGCGACTGGGACGGTGTGTCGCTGGACGAGCAGGTGGGCTGGGAACTCCTCGGCAAGGCACCCGCCGGCGAACTTGAGCACTCGACGCCGTCGGCGACCGGGGAACAAGCTGTGGAAATCGACGTCAGCCCCCGCCAGTCACCAACGCCCGCGGAAGAGCCAACCCCCGAGGAAGAAGCAGCCCCCGAGGCAGAACCAACCCCCGAGGAAGAGGACCAAGATGAAGATGCCCGCATCAAACGGAATGTGATGGGGTGGCTCCAAGAAACCAAGACGGACATTCTGTCTCAATACCAAGCGCAAGGGCACCCTTCGACCCTCGGTCCGTGGGACAGCCAGTCCCAAGTCAACAACCCCAGAAGGCGCCCTGCACCCATCTCCCAGGCGCAGCACCTGACGAAACGCCCCGAGGTTGGAAGGCCGGGCCGACCACCGCCCCGACCGCTTCCCGCGATTGCCGAAGACAACACCAGTGAGAGCGAGGAGGAGGAGGACGAGGAGGAGGACGAGGCCGAGGCCGGCGAGGACGACGCGTACTGGGCGTCCTTGTCTTTGGATGCCATTACGCAAATGCTCCGCTGCAAGGCCGAGATGATGGTGGACATTCACCATGAGCTGACCGATGTCCAGATACGCGCAGCTGCTTGTGGGAACGATGCTGCATTTCAGCGGACGGTGGACATGTTGCGCGATCGTCGGGAAACGGTGCTGGAGCAGTTGTGCTTTCTGGAAGACCAGATGGATGGCAAGCTCCAGGAAAGGTATGGGCTGCGGCGCCACTGGCCTTTTTCCAGCATCATCTGGAGCAGTCTGTACTGGGACGTCGGGCTCACGTCGCCCATTCAGCAGAGGCGGGCATACCAACGAGACCAACAAGGACACCATTTACCTCTCTCTGTAAATAGATGAAGTCGTTGCTAGAGTTGCAGGGGGCGGCAACCAATACCAATTCCATGTGTCCATGTGCTTTTCCCAACATTGAGCCGATCAACATGTCATGGTCATTCCATCGAGGGGTCCAAACATGGCCGCCGACTCGGATCTTGGTGGTGACCTCGCCGAGGGTCAAGAGTCAAGAACTCAAAGGCATGGGCAACCGGGCATCAAGGCACAACAGCACGAGTTCATTCATGTACACGAGTGTTTGAGACTGACAACACTGACAACACTGACAACACTGACAACACTGACGATCAAAGTACAACCACGGCCTCGCCCTCGCCCTCCCTCGTGCCTGTTAATACATCCCAAGGCCCGCGCCACCACCATCCTCGCGTTGGCCCTGCTCCTGCTCCTCGTCTTGCACCTCGTCCTGCCCCTCATGCTCGGCGTCCATGTCGCCTCTTCCAATCCCCGCCCGGCCGGGTCTCGCCCCTTCAAGAAGACACGACACCGACACCCTGTCAAAAAAGAGCTCGCGAAGGCGAATCTCAATCTCTATGGCGTCTGTAAGAATCCTGCGCTGAGCCTCCCGTTGCTGTGTTATCTCCTGGTCCAGTCTTCCCAGCCTCGCCTTCAGCTCGCTGGGACTTTGATGGACTTCTTCTGTCTCGACGTCTTCTGTCTCCGGGTCTGGAAAAGGCGGAAATGTCGGCAAAGTCGGCAGGGCGCGCTCTCGGGGGGGTCGGCGTGGTGACGCAAAGGACTCGGAGGCATCTGCAGGGAAAGGGACTGGACATGAATCGAGGTCAGCCAGGGTCAAAGCACCAAGGGCTGAAGAACTCACCATCGTGGTCTGCCCTCCTCCAGTGGAGCTCGGTCCGCTGCATGGCGGATTCTTGACCTGGGCCCAGCCCCTGGGCCAGGACCGAGGTGGTGGTCCTGGCCTGACCACCGACCAGCGAGGAGAACTGGGAGACCACGCCCTCACGCCGAAGCGCTGATATGGCGCGGCTGCTTGCTGACACGATGCTCGGCGCCCTCCTGGCCGGGCGGCGCGGTCGAGGGGCTGTCGTCAGTGCCGTGGCTGCTTTTGCTTTTTTGGCCTCGTATCTGCTCAGCATCGTCCGCTCCAGTTGAGTCCACTCGGCCTCGGGCCTTTGGCGAAGATAGGCGGCGTCCTCGTCGTCGTACTCGGACATGGACGCCAAGGTGACAGCTCCCGGCGTTGTTGGCGACATGGCGGACAGTCGGGTGGCGGGTGAAGATGAAGGTGTGACGGCAGCTTGGTGCAGGGCAACGATGAGATGAGATGGGAGGGACGATGGCAATTCCAGTCGGGCCAGGACTGCCAAGACAACAAGAGGCAAACAGCTCGGAAATGCATCGAAGAGAATGGCGGCAGGCCGATCCGTTTGGTCTGAGCTGGGACAGCAAACGGAGGGCCAAACGAACAGGCCAAGGGGCCGGTCCTTTCGTGTCTGGTTTCGTCTCTCAGAATGTCCCAGCGTTCTCTTCCCTGCTAGTGCAAGAGAGCAGTCAACTGCTGGTTTGGAAGACTGGACAGGAAACGAAACGGGTAGACACAGGGTGGGTCTGTCAAGTTTCACACTGCTTCAAGCTCCAAAGCAAACGGAGTCACAGGCCGAAAAGCTTTGCAAGGACTTGGGCGCCAGCCATGATCAATATTCCCAGAAAATCACTGTCATTCAAACAGCTGCCATCCACTGCTTTGGGGGCTGGAGTGGTCAATATGTGTCATGTAAAGACACCTCGCTTCCCCTGGACTCATATCTGCCCATGGATTTACTGAGCCATCATATCTTGCAAAGGCGGCCACCGTCCAATCCGACGAGCAGCTCAGGCAACCACACACACGTCACTGGTATCTCGCTCAGGGGCTGGTGCAAACGGCGAGAGGCAAACGCAGAAATGTCAGCCAGTTTCTTCGGCCCAGGGGCAATGACAGAGAGCAAATCCACCATTGCCTCCTTCTCACTCTTCCGCCGTTGCTCGTCATGCTCCCCGCCGTCCTTGGCTATCTTGCGGCGACCATCGCGGCTGCTTTTCTGGCCTGGTATTGTGCCATCAGAGACTCCATGCTGTCCGGGACACCAAAGAACACAAACACTCGCTGGGAAGGTCAGTCAAGCCCCCCTCTCTCTCTCTCCTCCCCGCTCCGCTTGACAGTCAACCCGGACTGACCCAGCCGCAGGCATCATTGCCCACATCTGCGTTGTTCACCTCGAGCTGCGCAAGCAGGCAACCAGCAACAAGATCACGACCTTTTACGACGAGCTCTCGATCCCCGAGCCGCACCTCGAGCAAGACAAGGTCACGATCAAGTCCTGGGCCCTCGCCAGCGTCCACGCCAGGAAGAAGGAACTGGGACAGCACTACAGGCACGCCGAGAACAAGAAGCTGCTGGGTTTCCTGGACGGAGGGGGAGGGGGTCAACCGACCTCGGCAGAGAACAAGGATCAGGATGCTCGGCTGTTTGTCCTGATGCTCATGTATGACATTTTGTCGGTGGACCAGACACGGGAGGCCTACAACATCGTCTTCATGCCCGGACTCAAAGGATACTGGCCAGGCCCATTAACCTTTTTGCAAAACACTTACCTGTGGGACAAGGAGACGGAGTAGTCTGGCCTTGCCACGGCGTCTCGGGGCTGCCTCACCATAGATGGAACTCCTGTTTCCAAGGAGAATGTGAGAATGTGACAGGATGGTATCAAAGAACCGCGTCTTTTGCTGTAGCAACCTTGACTTGTCTCCGGCCCAGTCTTGACAATGCCATAGCCCATATATGCCCCCCTCCTTTCCACAGCCCAAGTTTCCCAGACGTTTTCCACACACACTTTCCTGCCCCCCTCTTGCCGAATTCTTTTCCCCTCTTCCAGCCCGGCATTTCTCCCTCCACAACCTCGGAATGACAGCCAGAGAAGACGACGGCCAACAGCATCAGATGGAGACACCGACGGAGCTGACTCCCGATACGGACGTGCATTGGAAGCTGCGGGCGCGTCAGCTTCTTCGCTTCCACCACGCGCCCGATGCCTGGGCCACCCGTAACCTGGTCACCAACGACGATCTCGACCGCGCGCGTTTGCTACAGCCCGACTACCTGCACAAAGACACTCCAGAGGAGGAGGACTGGCCCCCGTCGTGGGAATCCAATCCCAAAAGCTTGCGGAGTGTCTTTTCTTCCCCAGCATGGCGCAAGAAGCCACTGTCGCCACAACTGGACGTGACGGCAAACCCGCCCGCTGGCGCTCAGGTTCGTCCCAGCTCCCGATGCCTTGGCTCAACTCGCAGTCCGGTCAAGCTAACATGCAGCGTCTTCCTCACAGGTCACCGCCGCCAACGAGAACGAGACAAACGCCAGCGTCGATCCGACCGCAGCTCCTGATCCTGGAAGTCGTCGAGTGCTCGCCCTCCCGCGCCCGCACCCGCGCCAGTCGGGGGCTTCTGCACAACCTCCGGCCGAGATCGAGACCTCCTCCACTCGACCGGCCCGTCCCACCGCGAGGCCAAAGCCTCCTCCTGTTCCAACCACTCGACAAACCCGTTCAGCAACTGCTCGGGAAGCTCTCACCCCAGCTCGCGTCACCAAGTCCCCTACCAAGCCCGGGCCTGTCACGGCACCCACAAAGAAACGGCCCTCTCCCCGCCCTTCTCCTGTGGAAAGCAAGTCGGCCGCTGCGACAACCGTCCAGCCAAAGGCCCGTCCGGCGTCGACCGGACAAACCGCTCCAGCAAAGCCGCGCCCGTCCCGACAAGGCACTCCCGCCCCTCCTGCCAATGGTGCCGGGAAAGCTTCCGTGGCCACTACACCTCCTCCCCCTCCTCCCGCCGAAACCGAGACGGCCGTTGTGGCGACCATCCAGCCCAAAGCCCACCCGGCGCCCACTGGACAAGCCCCTCCAGTAACGACACCCCCCCCACGTCCTCCCACTCCCACCCCCCCTGCCGAGAACGTCGAGACAACTGCCATGGCCACATCTCCTCGCTTTCATCCCGGCGTAGCCGAACTCTCGGCCGATGTTTCTGTTTGCGCCACAGCAGAAAACATCCTGGGACAGGGCCAGCTCGACCCGCTCCCAGTTTCGCGAGCGGTGAATGAAGCCATGCAACGTCTCGCGATGCTTTCCGTAGGTAGGTACCGCCATGAGTCTTGAGAGAATAGTGTCAAGGGAACCCACCGCTAACCTCGGGGACAGATATGGCCGTCAATCGTCCTCTGCCTCAACTCGAGATGTCCAGCTCTGGCCGTGCTCCAGGCGCCTGGCTGGACGAGGATGGAGGGCAATCTTCGTCTTCTGTTGCTCCCATCCCTCGATACACGCCGAGCGACCAGGAGAGGTACGTTCGCTGGCTGGCAAGTCATGGGATGAGGCCCAGTCGCTCGCTGCAGCGGGGCCCGGGTGGTCAGGGCATCTGAGGTCAAAGGTTCCCTGCCAGCCGCAGCTCGCTGTGGAGGGAACGTAGGCGGGTATCCAGACATGGTTGAAATTGCAAGACCTGGTTGATCCTTCGGGAGGGTGGGGGCATGGAAAGAGGCGATGGGAAAGGGAGGTTTTGGGTCTGACGAAGAGAGATGTGTCAGACGGCAGAGACCCAGAGGTTGGAGAATCATTTCATTCAGGTAGAAAAACAAGGCCAGTCATCCGTCGCCGTTAATGCAGAGGCATCTTGTCACGATCCCAGATGCCGAGTGTGGAGAGGGGGAGGGGCAGGTTCACCGAGTGGGAACCGCCCATGAACATCAAGTCGAGTTTCGTCCGCCTCACCGTCAAAGTCCTCGAAGGAAACAGACCTCACAGGGCCGCTTGACCTTTCGGATCTGATTGTTGACGGCTCTGAGGGGGGTGTCGGGCGGAGGTGCGGTGCTATTACTACACTCCAGTCCTGGTTTGTTTGTGAGGGCGAGATATTGACACATCGGCCGAGGCCGTATACCTTTTCCCAAAGGCCCTGAAGCTGGAACCGGATACCTATACTTTTGCCGACCAGGCCCTAGGGATGGAACTGGATACATATATTTTTACCGACCGGGTCCTGAAGTCGAAACTGGAGGCGTGTCCTTGGCCAGGTCTCGCGCTAGCAAACAAACCAGGGCTGGAGTGTACGCCAACTCCGGGAGAAACGGCTAGTGAGGGCGTGGGCCGCGTTTGCCCCGGCTGCCCTGAGAACCTTCAAGCAAATCCAAACACAACTATCTCCCTCGGGACTCCAGGAGAAACGGCTCTGGCTGCCGCAGAGTCTGAGAGTGTGGGCCACGTTTGCCCCGGCTGCCCCTGAGAACCTTTAAGCAAATCCAAACACAACTATCTGCCTCGGCGACGACCGGCACTTCACCGACTCTCACCCAGACCCAACCGACTACCGCCTTAGCCCTGAATCCAGCCGGGGCTCAACCAGCCCCAACTCAATCAGCAGAAGACCGAGCAGCGCGCCACGCAGCAGCGCAAGCCGCCCCGTACGCAGCAGCCGGAGCGTCACGACCAGGCGCCCCCAAGGAGCAACAACAACAACTCCAGCAACAGTCCATCGCCAACGACACGGAACGGACTCGGGGCCGGCAACAAATCAAGGACCTTGAGATCGCCTCCCAGAGACGTATCGAGAACCTCGAGATATCCGCCCAGAGACGCATCGAGGGCCTCGATCGGGCCGCCAAGCACAAGGTCGTACGGATTACTACTCGAGAGCTTCGGGACAAGCCTACAACAGCAGACAGCCCGGCATCGAGCCCTAAACGACAGACTCAACCGTGACAAGGCCACGCTAGAGAAACGGACGGAGGTTATTACGGTACAAGAGGCTGCCGTTATCTCGTCAAAACAAGCGTTGGAGGATAAGCAGAAGTAGCTCGACGAATGGTGCACCGCCATCAACACAAAATGGACGTGGGCCAGGAACTCATCGAGCGACTCAAAACGGCTGCAACAGAGGAGTTGGCACTTTTTCAGAGCCTTGGCGCAACCGTCGAGCAAGACCGAGAAGAGTATTCCAGTGCAACAACCACAGCAACACCTCCTGGTACCCGCCAAGGAGTAAGAACAACACCTCCTTTAGCCCAGACGAAAGCCCCATTCGAGATAATGGGAGATGACGAGTCGGAGGAGAGCGAGGAGGAGTAGCGTTAAATTAGCAGCTTTGTTCCGCAACGCCCAGGAGTCCAGGGTGGGGTGGCAGATGGTCAGAAAAGACAAGACCTGACTCCAAATGTCTGGGTTTCTTTTCTGACCACCTGGGCGGGTTTGGGGAAGGGGAGAAAGGAGAGGGTGGCACTCGCGAGGATGAGGTCCCGTCGGCTTCGAGGGCGGCCATCTCGGCGGGCGACGACGTGACGCCCATGGTGCCCATCTTCGAGACGCAGCCGGGGCGCCATCTCGTGGATCCACGGGTCGCGCAGCTCCGGCCGGTCGTGTGTGAGGAGCTCGGCGGAAAGGGAAAGGTCGGTGGAGGACGGGAGTGTGCCGAGAGCGCTTGCTACCTGGCGGGTTGGGAATAGAGGGAAGAAAACGCTCCTGCTGTCCAGTGGCTGCCCAGCGTGTTCTGTATTCCCCGTGCCGATGCCTCGGGCTGGGGCATCTTCGGAAGTTGTTCCCCGACAGGCGGTCTGGGCAATGTTGCAGATAATACTTTCGAAAATCGGCATAACGTTGCCCGCAGCCAGCCCGAGGGAACTGTCTCTCCAAGTGGGAGAGGCACGGCCGGTGGGAAACTGTCAACGACGACGGGGTGGATGGTGGCGGCGGGGGTCGGGGCGGCGATCAAGGGATTTGCGAGGGGGTTGGCGGCTGATATGAAGCCATCCGTCCGCCCCGGCCTCACCCTCGTCCCCGCCCCCCAGGCACGCCCAGGCGCCCGCGTGCCCGCCAGGAGAGGAGGGATGCGTCTCCTCTGTATCGGTCATGTTTGTAAACCCCATCTCATGAATCGCCTGCATAGTCTTCTCCGACATGCTCAGCTTGGCAAAGTCCTGGTCCGTGGTCGAGATGTCGGGTAGTAGGGTCCAACTAAGGATTGGGAGTTCCTGGCAAATCTAGGGAGCGTAAAATTGAGACAATGGCTTGTTGACAACTTGACCATGTTGATGAGGCGCGGGACGCGTTAAAGTGGGCAGAAATCGTCGACATGTCCGAGCCGTAGCCGGGGCACATCGAGGTCCGTTGTCCGCTGGGACTATGCCCCCGCCGCCCAACCAGGCCTCGCGTCAAGAAATAAAACGAGACTCGCGAGTTCCTGCTTGAAACAGACAAAAAAAGACTGTCTCTGTCCTGTCGAGTCTATCGAGCCTTTCGGACGAGAACAAGGAGGGAAGAGGGGACTCAGGTAAGGCGCCCGGCAGCAGGACAAGGAGAAAGAGGAGCTCGACGAGGCCGAGGGAATGGAAGAAGGTGTTGTACCAAAGGATAACGGAGGATACCCTTCTCCAATGTGGAACACAACACACACATGGCAACGGGAAGTACCGCCGGCACTACGCACTGGACCACGGCGAACCAGCCGGGATGGGATGGCTTGCTACCCTGGGGATATGATGGCTGGCGCGATGCGTTGGATGAGGGAAGGGCTGGTAGGCTGGTTTCGGTTTCCCTGCCCTGTCCCATCATTCCGTACTCAGCGCCTGGTTCGACGAACAGACCGGCGGCGGCGTCATGGAGCTTCCCGCGGTAGAGTGGGAGCCGGAGGAACCACGCCATCATGGTGTCCCTGGATATCCGTCCCTCGCCTCCTATGAGGGACCTGCGGCCGTCTCCTCGGCCAGCGCAATGATTGTGCCGCCCGCCACGGAAACCCCGGTCCGACAATCGCACGCCCGCACATCTGCGGGTCGTGATCATGAACAAGGTGCGGCACTCCGGGGCGTTCATCTTTGACGTCGAGAGCGGCCGGGGGAGCATGTTAATGTAGACCATGTCAGCCACGGCGAAAATGAGCGCCTGGACGGGACTGGAGAACAACGTGCATCGGGGCAGCACGTGGTCGCCGGTGAACAAGGGCTCGCGCATCATGACGCAGACACTGATCGAACTCGAATCGACGTGACGTGGGAGCGCTCCACGCGTCGAGCTGCTGTCGCAGGACGCCGGGCGTCCGCTCCCACCAGCTCCGAACAACAAGCGTCCTCTCCTCGACCTGTACCGTCGTACTGCTCTCCGTCTGCAGGCGCGCGGCCATTCCAATGTGATTCGGATGCCGGTGCGTCGCGGTGATGGACCGCACGTCGCCGAGAGCGGCCAGGGCGGATTCGTGCCCCCGCTGGTTGGCCGCCGAATCCCACCGGGGATCGATGACATGGCAGCCGCCGCGTGTGTCCATCAGCGGGCGTTGCGGCGGATGCGCGGTGTGCCCGTCGGGTGTCGGCGTTCCCGGCGTCCGGATTTCCTTGCGCGCCTGCTCCGGGCCGGGGACCGTGTCGGTCGGGGGCGCGTGGAGCTGGAGGTCGCTCGTCGGCCGCATCGCTCGCCGCCACCACCGCCCCGAGTTCACGATACGCATCGACCAGCCGTTGGGAACACGCCGGACGTGCGTATCCAGCCTGTACTGTCGATGCTCCGGCTGAGGTCGTCGAAGTCGGGCGCACCGTCCAGACGAAGACATCAGTCCCAGCGGCGGCCAGGCAGCGCCCGAGCAGGGTGGCCCCGTCGCGCACCGGGATGACGATGACAAATGTCCATGATGTCCACCAAGTTCGATGCGCCGGAAATCCAGTGTTGTGGTGATGACTGGCGCGGACGACAAGTGACGAAACTGGGCGTTGAGATGGCGCCGAACCGAGCTCGGGCATTCTCGGGGTTGTCATGGGCGGACACCAGACGAGGGAGCCCTCCCAGAGCAGGGTCTCTCGTGAGCAGGGAACAGCGATGAGGAACCGGATGCTTGGCTTGCAAGCGAACGACGGGAGCCCAACTTCATTGGAGTGGCCGACTCGCCCACGACCGGGGGCCGTTGACTCGAGAGTTCCACCTCACCGTGGCAGAGCGACGGGATCTGTCACGTCGATATGGGGCGCAAGCGTGGGTGTCGTACTTGTCGGCGCATGGTCGGGTGCCCGGGGGGCTGACGGGGAGGGAGGATTTGGACGAGCGGACCGACGGCGGGTCGTTGGTTCAGCTTGCTGTCATGTTGCAGGGTGATGATGAATGTTGGCGCTGGGAGGGCCTTGGAGGCGCGGGACTCGGGGCGGTCATCTGGATTTCTCGAGCATTGTCAGCTTGAGGCGCGGCGAAGACGACGTTGAGGGACTGCACCAGTGACCACTTGCCACCACATCCTCAGCCCCTCGACGGCAGGCCTGGATCCGGCGTCCGGCCTTGTCGATCTGCATGGTCATTGTCGGCCGCCAGTCGGGTGCAGACGCAGCGAGTGCAGGGTGCAGACGCTGCAGTGCTGTGGGCGGTTGTCAATTGACGTTTCGTGGTTTCATCATGGCGTGGCGGACGGACGTGTCGCGGCATTGGCGACTTTGAGCGCATCGAAAGATGGCGACAGCTTTGCTGGTGGAAATTGGGGGCGGGCGGTGTGGTGGGTGGATGGCAAGATTTGCTCTGGTGTGGCTCGAGCGTGGGAGCGTGGCTCGTGGCTCGCTGGGTGGCTGGTCAATGTGGGCGCACTGACCATGGGTGGGCGATGACATCATTGGGCAAGAGGAATTTGATTGCCCATTTTGTGGCCCGTGTGCTTTTTGGCCCCCACAATCGCCACTGCCCCCACTGCCCCCCGTGCCCCCACCCTGCTGCTGCAAGCAGCCGCAGAAAAAAAAAACCCCGACGGCTGACAGCCATCTGGCAGTCTGGCATCAACAAACATGCCGCCACCACATTCCAACCGACACACAAGAACACCATGGACCGAACCCATCCTGGGTGCCTGGCAACCTGGAAATACGACGTGTCGTCCCAAGCAAATTCCAACTGACTGCAATTTCCATTTCCATTTCATGCGTGCAATCATGCAATGGCTTTCCGTCTCCGGCGTCTCCCTTTGTTGTCCCCATCATCCATGGAGCTCGACCTCGCATGCCATTTGCCATGGCCAAAGGTGGGAAAGGAAAAGGGTTCCTTTGTTGACCAGCTCGTCTCCAACTCTCACCGCCATCGGCAAACGGGCCAAAAAACAACCTGCCCGCAGCCCCACGACTGAGTTGACACCCAGACCGAGACCCATACCCATCGGCACCTGCGACAACCCAAGCCATGGCGGCCCGGGCATCCGCCTTCAGTTCTCCCTTGCCATCACCCTCGTTCAGCCCCAGCCTGGCCGAGTTCGAGAAGGACGGGTTCTGGGAGCACGACCAGCACGCCCATGACGGCCACCAAGAGGCCGATGCCGATGCCGATATCAAGCCCCCGCCAGAAGACGAAGACTCTACCTACATCCTGGAGTTTTCCCTCGGGATCCCCCATTTCCCCCAACAGCAGCAACGACAGGCCGTGCACTTGTACTTTGAACCTACCTGGATTCCCCAGCCGCTCGTGTCCATCTGCTTCCGAGGGCCGCCGGACAAGGCTTTTGTTTGCCCTCCCACTCAAGAGTCTCAGGACAACGATGCCCAGCATCAAGACCACGATTACACGGCCAGCTATGTGGCCCCCTCCATCTACACATTCCCCTCCGTCGACTTGGACGACCAGCTCAGTCCCAGCATCAGCATCGAATCTGTCTCTAAGCCGCCGAACCCTCGCTGCGTCTGGTACTGCGTCGTGGCGTCCTTCGCCGTAGGCATCCTCGCCAGCATGGCCTGGTCCACGCTGGCATCGAGCGTCACAAGCTCCCGCGCCTGGGTCTCGCTCACCGAGCCCGACTCGACGCTCGAGTTCAACGGCACTCTCATCGCCGTTGCCGAGGGCGTGTTGAACGCCACTCTCTTGCTGGAGCAGCCCTTGCCGTCCCTCCCTGCACCGGATAGCACGGCCCATTTCTGTGCTGTCATTTTCTCCTTCACATCCAACACCATCGCCCTTTGCGCCTGGAAGGACAACCTGCCTGACCGACCTGATCTTGACCAACTCTGCGCCGACTTCTCCCAGGCCCACTCGCTCATGTTCGACGCCTGCCACCCCCGGAGCCGATACCGGGACGCAAGGCAAGCCATCGGAACTGTGCTGTGGGACATAACCTGGGGGCTGCAACGGCAGATCAACCTCCGCAAGGAGGATTTCGGGGATGATGATGATAGTAACGACGTCGACAGGGCCGCCCAGTCTGCTCTCACGACCCGCGCCACCCGCCTCCTTCGCCGGAGCCGAGACGCCGCGGCAGCCGACTTTATCCTGCGCACTCTGCAGCGCTGGCGCCAAGGGGACTTTGCCGCCCTGCAGGCAAGGATGGCAGAGCAAGAACATGCCTTGTCCATTCTGATTGACAAGACCGAGTACATTTCCCAAGGATTCGAGTACGAGCTCAAAAGACGACTGGGAGGCTTCAAAGGGTAAGCTTTTCCTTGTGCTCCGGTTCTGCATACCACTGACATCCCCCAGTCGCCCCGACACAGTCCTACCCAAACTTGCCGCTATTAATGAGCATCTTCCCTCGGTAAAAGAGGTGCTGGCACGGCTCGAGGCTTCCAAGCAAATGCTGGAGCGAGCTTTTTCCCGCCTCGTCGGCCTGGAGGCCGGCCTCGCCAAGATTGTGAATGCCCACGAGGGAGATCAGTCTCGGGCATCCATCTTGCTAACGATGGGATGGATCCCCGCCGCTCCGGTGCTGGAGGATCTCTTTTATGCTTGCGTCAAGTTGGAGGACGCCGCCGATGCTATCGGGAGGGGGTTGAGAGACGGTCGCAACGGGTAGCATGTGCCCGAGGCTGTGGCTTGTATGAGTCTGTGTGTGTAGGGGGATAAGAATCTCTGTATTATCTGTCCGAGGCATGTCAATAGTTAAAACAGGACCCTCGTATATCTCGTGGCCAACTTCCCATATAAGACGACCTCACTCGGCCAGCACTCATCTTTGCCGGATACGCAGGCAAGGCCGACGATAAAGAGGACCGGTCTCTAGTTTATCCTTCACCACAAGAATTGGCCACCAGTCGAACCCCGAGCTTCGAGACCCTGTCCGCGTCCAGCTGGTCTCAGGCTCTAAGCAGAACCGGATCTCGCACCAGGGGACGTAGAGGTCTCCACCCACGCCGCTCTGTTACCTCGGATCTGCCGAGCCTCGACGACGACCCCGTCCGCCTTCCTAACTAACCCCTGACGAACCGGTCCCGCTCGCATCGGCCCTCGATATCAATGCCAACTTGCTATACCTTTTCATTCCAGTCACCATGGCGAGCCTGGGCAACACTTGGCCCAAGTGTCGCTCAAGACTCAAGAGTCGCCCACACATGGCCAGGTCACAGGTGGCAGGCCCACAACAGGTCACACGGACGGCACACACAAACAGATGAACGCGTGCGATGGCAGAGTGGAGGCCTACGACAGTCAATTGGATGGAATCTTGTATGGAGAGAAAAAAGAAGGGGAAGAGGAAGAAGAAAAGACACATCTCCGAGCGACAGAAGACAAAGTTGTCCAACCCCGTGCGAGCCAACTTCCAAGCCGACGGCCAAGGTCAAGTGTCGTAGGAATGAGCCCTCAAAGCCTCAAAGCCGTGGACCAGGTCATGGAGCTGCAAACAGGAGGAGACAAAGTGTGATCCGTCCTGCGCAACTCGACCTCCGCGACCAACAAGGCTATCAACAGCACTGGCAGTATCGAAGCCGACAGCATCCTGACATGGGGACCTCTTCGTTTTCGTCTAGACAGCCCCCCAGATGGCGCGGTTCTCCTCTGGCTCGGTGAGGTCGACAAAACTGTGCTGGCAGCTGGTATGAAAGAGATGCGGACGTGGTGACTGTACTGCTTGCCACCTGGACGGCTAGACGGCGTGTATCTCAAGATGGCAACGACACGCATCTCTGGACAGCAGCAACCTGGTACCCGCAACGGCATCGTGACTCACTTGGCGGGGGTCGGACGGAGGAAGCGAATCTGATGCCCCGGACTGTGCTTGGAAGCGGGTACTATTCTGCTGGCGTCAGTGAAAGAGACATCTGCATGGGCTGGGGCTGGAGTGTTGGCGAAAGGGAGCGAAATGACGATGTGGATCACTGAAAGAGGCAGTGCTGCCGGATCCGTGACACATCGGGGCCTTGCTGGTGTCAACCTCTGGGCGGATGGCGATAATGCTGATGGCTCAAGATGCAGAACTAACAATGGGCACAATGAGTGAATTGTCTAATGTCCAATAGGTCCTATGCTGCACGACTGTTGCCGGCATGGGTGCCCCATGATGTGATGCTGAATCGGGTGTACCGGCTGTCTCTGGGAAGTGGTGTATGCCAGTGACAGAAGTGGTCTTGTGGGGAATACAAAGAAGGGGCCGTTTCGACAAGTCAGCCGAGGGCAACTGGACGAAGCAGTTCCTGTCACACGAAAGGAAGGTGAGCAGTGGCAGTGGCCACTGATCAGTAGAAGGCCATCTGGATGAGGAAGACAATTGTGTGTATCTGGTGGGGGGGGGAGCCCCTTGTCTTTGGTGGTGTTCGTCGCCGCCGTTGGGAGAGTGGCTGAAGACAGCGAGGGGTGAATCTCTCCTGCAAAGGCCCGGCGAAGAAAACTACAGGCTTTTAATTCCGATTTCAGGGCCTTCATTAACCCTTCGAGGGGCCTTAGCCGGTGTGCCAGATGTCTCATACCAGCAAACAAACCAGGGCTGGTGTACAGTTAAGGGATCTCTCCGCACCAAATCAACAGCTACTTCATCCGCCTCGTATCGTTGAGACACTCGGACTCGATATGCTCATGAAACTCGGAGGGATCAACCTCTCGGTGTGGCACCGCGTTGTGTCCGTTGTCGATCAACGAGCTCGCGCGGCCCCCCTTTTGCCCAACCTGCTCCTCTTCCTGGAACCGCTCGCCCCGACCTTCTTCCGCAGCTCTTTGTTTCGGTTGATGATTGGCGTGTCGCTGAACGGCAGGGCAATCTGCTGCCATTCATAGCTGCGCTCCCCCATGGCTGCGGGGAATCGAATCGATCGCTTGAGCAGGTGTGCGGCCTGAAGGGGTGTTGAGAAGCCTGGCTGGTCAGGGTGAGGGGGGGCATGGTCCTCTGAGCTTGCCGGTACATAGACGACATCGACTGTGGCCAAAATCAAGAACTTCCTGCAAGCCCGAGATCCCAGACACATAGAAGGAGGCCATCGGGAGCACATGTTCATTCGAAAAGACCCTTGACGATGTCGTTGTCCGCAAGTTGGACGGCATAGGTGAAAGCGAGGGGGCCAAGGTGAAACATCCCCGTCCAGCGGGGAGGAGAGGAACGAAACCATCTAGCCCGTCTGCGGGACTGCAGCGCGCTGCCGAGAAACGTCGCCAGCAACTTACCGAGAGTTCCAAACATTCCGGCCCTGGTTTATTTGTTAGCGGGAGACCTCTTAATAAGCCGGCGTAGGTCTATCTAACAAACACAGATGCCTCGATTTCCATCACTCGGACCTAGTTAGCAGGAATATAGGTATCTGGTTCCGTCTCCTAGGCCTACCTGGCAAAAGAAGACACCTCGATTCCTATCTCTCGGGCCTGGTTAGCAGGAATATTGGTGTCTGGTTCCATTACCTAGGCCTCACTGAGAAAAATAGATACCTCGATTCCCATCTCTCGGGCCTGGTTGACAAGAATGTCGGTGTCTGGTTCCCTCTCCCAGGCCTTTTTCAGGCGGCGTGTAGCCTTGGCCATCATCCCAAATGTCTCGCACCAGGAATCATCGCTAGCAACTTGCCAAGAGCTCCATACAAGACACAGCCATGGACAGTCAAGTTCGAAAGTCCCGGATATACCCCTGAAACGGTCACGGTCAAACACGACAACATAACCGAGTAACATGGCGCAGGAGTAGAGGAGTGTAGGTCTCACTCTGCCCTGACAGACGCCGGGCTCGATTCAGAGCAAGCTCCTCCTCATTCTCCCCTCACAGACGCTGGACTGGATTCGGAACAGGCCCCTCAGTCTTCCGCTTCCCAGACAGACGCTGGGGTTAGTCCAGAGCAGCCTCCCCCTCATTCTCCCCTCACGGACGCCGGGCTTGATTCGGAACAGGCCCCTCAGTCTTCCGCTTCCCCGACGGACGCTGGGATTGATCCAGAGCAACCCCCCCCTCATTCTCCCCTCGCGGACGCCGGGCTCGATTCAGAGCAAGCCCTTCCTCATTCTCCCCTGACGGACGCTGGGCTTGATTCGGAACAGGCCCCTCAGTCTTCCCGGACGGACGCCGGACTCGATTCAGAGCAAGTTCCTTACCATTCTTTCCAGACCTCCTCCGGCCAGCCACCGTTCAGGTTGACCGCCGGCACCGAGCGGGCTTGTTGTCGAGGAACAGTGTGCGTGACTGGAGTTGTGTGTGACTGGAGTGGTGTGTGTCTTGAGTTGTGTGTGCCTGGAGTGTGTCCTTGTCAGCTCGAAATGAGTGAGATGGTGATGGCGGTGATGGCCCACGGAACTGGGAGATGAAAGGTCGACTGTGGCCCGCGATGTGGTGATCGTCTGATGTCTGCAGAGTGATTTGAAGCCCCTGGGCTTCCAGTGGCCAACTTTTGGATCCAGAGACGACCCCACAGATGCTGCTCACCCCCCTACCCATCCTCTCCGGCCATTGCTTCGCTCCCACTTGGCCGGGGTGCCGGGGTAAGCAGCCCTGGTTCTGTTGTGCCATCGAAAAAAAAAATGTCTCCTGTTTCTCTCTATCTTCATCCCCGTGTTGGCGACGCGCTTTCGAGAATACATCGAGTCGGGTGATCCGATCGGTCTCGTGACAAGAGTCGGGCTGTGGAGGGGGCTAGCTTGTGGAATCGGATGGTCGTCGAAGAACTCGAACTGGGCAAATTCTTGGTCGGACACGATCGTGTGCGGCTTTCGGTATTTGCGCTCGTACTGGCACTGCTTCGCGATGCGGATGACAGTCGGTAGGGGGCCGGCGCATCGAGTGTCCAGTCCCTTGGCCTTTTGTGACGCCGGTTATCCAAGGCCATCATGGGTCACTGCCAAGTTTGTGTCGCCCGGGCTTCCATGGATTGCGACGCTCAGGTCGATGGGAACATGGCCAGCATGTTATGTGTGATGGGGAAATCCAGAGCTCGATGAGTATGTCAACATGGTTCGGCAGTTTCGAAAAGGGGCAGGGCAGGGCAGGAGGCCATGGGGCACAAGGAGTCTTGGCCATCTTGGGAAAGCGTAGCTGGAGTGTTGGAGCCGTCACCTGGAGCCGTGGGGCACTTGGGGGTCTGGCCTCTTTTCCCGCTTCCCAGCGAGACGCCAACCCCGATATGGCCCTGACAACACCATCCACCCCACGTCTCGAACAAGACGTCGCCTTTTTGCACAGCTACATCAACATCCCCGGCTGCCAAACCCAACTCATTCGCTGCCAATGGCCTGACGCCAGCGGTTGCTGCTCCAGCGGTACCCCAGCTCCTCTGACACCAGTCTCATAATGCCGACATCCATAATGCCGACAACGTTGAACGATGCAGAAAACCTGAAAACCTGATCAGGAACCCGGGGCTGCTCGCGCTCGGCAATCACCGCCCGGGCCGACTCACGGCGAAAACAACCCGGGCGTTCTTGTTCATCTTGCAATCTTTGCCGAGACGAGGTCGTAGATTACAGCTCTGCCCTTTCTTGTTCATCTTGCCATCTTTTCCCGGGGCGAGGCCGTAGATTACAGCTCTGCCCCCAGCTCTGGTTTGTTTTGTCAGCGCGAGACCTCGTGCCAAGGATGGGATACATGAATGAGAAGACCAGACGCCTCTAGTTCTTGGTTTTAGAACCTGGTTGGTAGAGAAATAGGTGTCCAGCTCCGCCTCCAGGACCTACTCGGCAAAATAAAAGGTATCGAGTCCGATGTCCAGGGCCTGGCCAGGTGGACTCCCAGCCGTTCGTTCGCACAAGTCCTGGATGGATGGCTCCGTCCAGCGTCATCCAGGGTATCCAGGTGGCAGTCCCAGCGAGCGAGGTGCTGTTAAAAGAGCACATGGTCGGCAGCGGTCCACGAGTTCTTCGCTCATAAGTTGACGACGAGCTCCTCGGCGAAGCAGTACCTGATTCTGTTGATGAAGCCATCACGGCAGTGGACCTTTCGGTCGGTTGGCATCGTGGGCGGGATGGAAGCTGCCGCGAGTTGAGATCCGCCGACGCGGTTGGTTCTTGGAGAAGACCGAGGTCAACCGCGAGAGGTGACCGAGGAGCTTGATGTGTCTTGGCCGTCATTTCTTGGTTGTTAATGCTCGGTCCAGCCACAGTCAAGACTCAAGCTTCAGCTCGACTCCAAGGCGCCCCCTTGGCTTGGGCGGATGAGACGTCCTTGTCCTAGACACCGGTCAAGACCACTCATGCCGCCTGAACTTGCAAGACATGAGGGTCCCAAGACGCCACCGAGTCATTGTGCCGGTCTTGTCATCAAGGAGTGGCAGACATTTTGAGGGAACGCCGCTTTGTTTTGGTCAATTTATCTGTGATCCTGAGGGGCGCAACCGGAGAGCGAGGTCTCAAGACGGCAGGTGTCCTTGGTCCATCATGTCCAAGAGCTCGGCAGGGTGGATTTTGGTCAATGGGTTGGTTGTGGCATGGCTGTCCCTTTGGGCAACCCCTCCGTTCTCATATATCCAAAAAGACACTCTGCTACTGCGCGACCAGACATGTCGGGTTTTCTTTATCTTAGTTCTCAGAACGAGACAGTTGGTTTCAGGAGGCGGCCGCCACTTTCTCTCCATACTAGCGCCCAATGTCCGACATCAAAGCGGACACGGAGGGTGCGGTACATGTAGCGTGTCACAATCTGACAACCTCTTTCTTCCATTCATATGCCAGCATCGGAGCTATCAAGTAACGTTCCGGAAACCCCTTGGCGGGCTTGAGCAGAGCCTCCTGGCCTTTCAACATATGGAACAGGGGGCGGTCCTTTCGAATGTGCTAGACTCTAGTACCCTCGGAGCCACCTATTATATATTCAGAGAGACTCGTCCCTATGTCCGAGGCTTTATACCCCTCAGTCCATCTGCCATCAGCACTACTTTATCGTTCATTCCCGCTACGGCATCGGAGAACCTCGATATTATCTCAGTACCTCATCATTTCACACCCGCTGAATATGTCCTCTACCATGACCGAAGGCACAAACGCCATCTTGGTCTTCTGCCGAGAGGCTGTCATGCTCCTCCTCAAGCCGCAAACGCTGCGCGACGACCTGGCCAGCATGTCCATCAACGAAATGGCTGGCAACATCATTGGCATCTCGGTCGCCTACTACGTCCTATCCAACATAATCAAATCGGCTTGCAAACTTGCTTTGGCCTTCGTCTTCGCTGCCGTGACCCTCTTGGCTTCCATCAGCCTTGTCCGGGGAGTGGACATGTGTCTACGGATGCCCGAGTCGTGCCGGGAGCGACTGTTTGGTTATTGAACCTGTCCACCACCACTACCGTCCGCAAGGCAAGTCGTACGAGGTCCAAGGAATCGCATTGAAATGAGCTGACATTTCTGTAAAGTCAGATGCCACCGAGTCGGTAACCGAGCGACAAGGCGACCAGGGATGAGAAAAGATGGTCGTGGGGGGTGGTGATCTTGGGAGGGGAGTTGGACTTTTGTATTTTCGGCTGCGGGGCGATGAGGGTTTCCTTTGAAGTTTTGACAGAGTCATGATGCGAATGGGAGGTATGAAGACATGGTTTATCTACTGCGTGCCGACTGTTCGTGAAGACCAAGGCCCGAGCGATGTACAGCTCGTTGATATTGCTCGACGGTCATAGAAAAGGAAAAGGATAAGGCGAGGTTAGGTCATGTCAAATCTCTAGCACCGTCTCTTGCACACCAGATCTTGTACACCAGATCGGTCTCGCTCGCCTCGCACCGCGGTCCGTCGACTGACGCCCCCGTTGGGACCCCGACCAACACCGACATAAACCGAGCTTAGGACTAAGAACCCATCATCGCCACCGACCGGCGCGGCCATTACTGTAGATGTTGGATGAGACAGGTTGAACACGTCGGGTGTGGTTGGGCCGATTCCACCGAGGGAGACGAAACGGAAAAGGGCCAATGTCAAAGAAGGTTTTGGTGCGCTGGCCCGGATTATGAAATATCCAACTTGAATCGAAAGGGGATAAGGTGTTTGTTAACTTGGAAAAGGGGAAGCTGAGAGAGAGAGCTCATTTTGACATTTTCCATTGGGTCATTTCAAATGACCCAAGTGCACACACACCTGGACGAAGACGAGGTTGGGATGTGAGGGGGGGCGATTTCATGTTTGTCGGGGTGGTGGGGGCGACAGGCTCCGGGAGACAGAGATTTGGAGCCACCCGTCGGTGGTGCAGGAGCCCGGGGATCAAATTTCCAGTGGCGGGCAGTGACGGTGACAGTGGGGAGGCTCCCCCTCTTTGGGGGATCAGATTTCAATGAGGTGGCAGTGCCCGGCGGGGACAGTGGGAGCCCAGCAGTGGGGGAGCCTGAGCTCCCCCTTCGGAAGTCTCCCGCCTTTGTCGGCTCCCCTCTTTTTCCATGGTAGTGGCAGTGGCGGTGATAGTGGGGGGGCTTCCCCTTTATGGGGGATCGGATCTCTAACGGCAGTGACGGTGGTGGATAGTGGGGAGGCTTCCCCTCTGTCACCTGTTGGGGATCAGATTTCAATGAGGTGGCAGTGGCGGTGACAGTGGGGCTGGGCTCCCTTCGGAGCGCTCCCCCGTGTCGCCCCCCCTCCTTTTCCAATGGCAGTGACGGCGGGTGGTGGATGGTGGGGAGGCTTCCCCTCTGTGGGGGCCCCGGGGTGTTGGCTCAGGGCTGTTGGGCGGTTCGTTGGTCGCTGGAAAGGAGAGGGGGAGCACCCACCCCGCACCCGCACCCGCAACCGCACCCCCACTCGAACCCCCACTCGAACCCCCACCCCATCATAGCGTCGGTCATGGTCGAGTTTCCTCGCCCTCCTTAGTTGGACTGTTTTACAAACAGCGCTGGCAGCGAAGTCATCATTTGAGGCGGCGTTGAATCGCTGTGGCCCGTGCTGCATGCATGGATTGATCTGGTCACGTGCTTTGGCGTCCTGTTTTGGTGGTCCTTCCCGTCGTCGCCCGTTCCTGCCGCGTCGCGCGCAACGAAGCTCACGGGTCATGGGGGAATTTTTCTTTTCCAATTCTCAGCATTCGGGCGCGCCATCCAATGTCGGGCACAACAAACGCCCTCCTCGTCCTCTTTCCTGGCCTGGGCCTCCCGCGCACACCAAACGGGACAAACCGCCATGTCTGATGGATTCCTCGCTCTCTGATCGCAATCGCAATCGCACCCGCAACGGCAACCGCAGCAACTTGGCCTCTCGACCCAACCTCCGATCTCTGGCGCCCACGCCCACGCCCGCGCCCGTAACCGATCGCGCCGACGCCAACGCAGACGCCGACGCCGACCCCGACGCCAATACCCACCGCCGCCCGCGTGCGACCGGCGACGTCAATTGCATCGTCGGCCACGTCGAGTCCATTGTCGGCCACCTCGCCCCCATCCAAGCCCACAAGGACGCGCTCGAGTCTTTCCTCACTGTCGGCGGCAGCGGCAGCGGCAGCGTCAATCAGCCCAACCTGCAACTCCACGTCTCCAAATCGCGCTCGACCCAAAAGGCCCTCGCAGACAGAGCACGCTGTCAGAAACAGTGGAACATCTCGGCCGAGGAGCTTGACTCCCTGCGACCCACCAAAGGCCTCGGCGGTGAGAGCTACTATCGCGCTCTGCACCAGCTGTCCGCGACACCAGAGGGACGTGGTTGGGAGAGGGCCCGCCTGCTGTTGCTCGCTGCCCGTGATACCCGCGCCAAACGCCGCCAACGAGGCATCAGGGCCGACTTGAGCATCAGTGTCGACGATGTCAAGACTGTCTTGAGCAGTCTCTTGCCTCTGCAGTATGCCTCTTGCCATCTTCCCCTCCCCGCCGCCTGCGCTGACCTGCCTGCGACAGATCAACTCCCGACCCTGCCCATCAAGAAGCTCATTCTGGCCACGACATTGCCGACCCTGACGTCCACCCTGACGCAGACCCCAAGTCCCCTCACCCCGACTCCCCGGAAAACAAGGAATCAGTTCAAGGATACAAGGACGAGGACGCAGGATTTGAGCGCGACACAGATTCCCCCCACCGTGACGCCGGCGCCAACCCCCCTCACCGTGACGCCGGCGCCGACTCCCCGGAGAACAAGGAATCGGCTCAAAGATACGAGGACGAGGACGTGGGATTTGAGCACGACACAGACTTCCCCCACCCTGACACCGGCGCCCACTCCCATCACCCCGACCCCCCGGAGAACAAGGATTCAGCTCAAGGATCCAAGGACGAGGACGCGGAATTTGAGCGCGACACAGACTCCCCCCACCCCCACCCCCAGGAGAACAACGAATCAGCTCAAGGATACAAGGACGAGGACGGGGGATTTGAGCGCTATTCATCGCCCGACACTACTCCTTGGCTGGATGGTGATGCCCCTTCACCGCGTTCGCCTTCCCCAGCCCTTTCCATCTTGGCCGGCAACGACCACCACGCCACAAACGTCGAACCAGAAGCTTCGCTCGAGGTTTTCCGCCGACAGCCGCCAGACGACCAGACTATCCGTGGAGACGACGACGACTCGCTTCTCGGCGCATCCGCATTCGATGTCCCCCGGCCTTTGTCCCTGCAGCGCAAAGAGCAAGGTCCCCCGGACGCCGACCAAGTGCTCGGCGATGCCATGTTGTTTGACGCGGGTCCCATGACAGAGGCAGGCACACCTGTACTTCCTCCACCATTCCCACCGAAGAAACGCCCCAGGGTCGCCGAGAGTCCTTCGTGGACCCAAGACACCAGGGCGCAAAAAATGCAGAAGATGATGTCTTTTGGTCACACGGAGACCGCACCAGGCACCGGTGGAACGAGGCCCTCGCTCGACCAAGAGACCAAGAGCCTCGCCCCCGAATTCTCCGGAGCAGATGACGAGATCAACAAGTCACACGACACTTCCGACATGTTCGGCTGCTTGCTGGACCCAAAGGGTTGGCTCACGGCAGGGGCAATGACAGCCCTGTTGGACCGGGTCTCGGCGGGGTCTCCGTACTCGGTATGCGTCGCAGACGTCGCCAGCATGGAGTCCGAGGTCTCGCCCTACATGCTTAGCTGCGTGAGAGGATGCCTCGAAGCAGCCACAGGAGCCCCTGCAGAAGTCATCCTCCTTCCAATTCACATTAGCAAAAAGCACTGGGTCTTGGCAACCTTGCCCCTGTCCGGAAACGACCCCATCGAGCTCTTTGATTCACTGCCGACGGCCACCGGGACCGACGATCCCAGGCTTGTCGTCGAGAGGTTTCTCGGCCAACTTGTGGCTGCGTGGCCCGAGGTTGGAGCCCGTCCTCTCCCGGCCCCATTTCAGCAACATCCACCTTGCATTGTCCCCGGAGCTTGTCCGGAACAACCCAATACTTACGATTGCGGAGTCAATGTCGTTGTGACGGCGATGCACCTCATTGCAGGGAAACGAGTGCCCCGCCAATACGAATGGAGACTGTGGAGGAGGGTACTCTGTTTTGTCTCTGGGGTGCTCGAGGTGCCCCCTGCCAGTGACCCCAGAGACATGCAACCTCTGCTTGGTGGCCATCCCGACTGGAGAACACTCGACCCCAATGCCGCACAGCACCAACCCCCTCAGCCCCCCGAGCCGGGACCTGGCTCGACATTTGATGACTTGAAACGGTACCAAGAGAGGCTCGTGGCCCACGCTCAGCTGGTGGACCAACAGATTCGCGCCATCACAGCTGAACAAGCCAAGTGCGCCCGCCGGCTGGAAGAGAGTCTGACGGTCATGGGCTCGGTGCTACATGGCATCGCTGTGGACCTGGGTCCGGAGAATCCCGAAGTGGCCGAGATGGAGAGGGAACTCCACGCAGAACGATGTCGTGGGGGGGTGCAAGATGGCGGGCTCATGGATCACATAGAGAAGAAGGTTCGGCGAGCTCGTATACGCATCGCAAATGCGGCACCACATGTCAGGGTTGCATACGGTGTCGTCCGGCAGGCGCTGGATGGCCTGGATGGGCTGTTGCGTCCAAAGCAAGGGAAGTTGGGGCAGAGTTGAACAGGGGCACAGTCAAGGGACAGACGAAACTGTCAAGATGCACCATGTTTTGGGCAGGGGAGGGGGTATCTCGGAATATTTTAGAGTAGAATTCCCGTATGATGCCATGGCAGACCTGTTGTGCGATACACGTTGTGTGAACTTGTGAAGCCTTCCTGCTCTCAGCGCAGAGACCTTCGCCCTCGTCCTTCCTCTTTGTCGATCCCCTCGCACTCGGTCTTGGCCTCGTTCTCTGGTCCCATACGTTAGCTTAACGCCGTTAATGGCCTCAACATTGCCGATTCGCCAGCACAGACAAGATCACCACGCCCATACTGGTTTGTCAACAAAGCGCAGCTCCGTCTTGCAGCGTCATTGGGATAGCCCTCGGCTGAGAGTGAGCCGCTGCTTGTTCACCTCCCCGTTCTCGGGCCCTCTCTCCTCGTTGTCGTCGTGACCCTCGTCGCTGTTGTAATGCTGACTGACGGGGCGATTGCCGAGCTCCCGATGTGCACCCAGTACTGTCAAGTGCTGACCTCGGTAAAAGTTGCGGTGACGGAGACGTCTTGCAGCATAAAGGCGCCCGAGGGGATTCCCCTGTGAAGACGAGAGCATGATGGTCGGGACCGCTGGCATGAAGATGACCCGGGCTGCTCGCACGAGCGAGGGCACCGTGCCGTGCCATCGACTTCGGGGTCGCGATACCGGAGCTGGGACCTGATGCCGCGCCATCTTGAGACTCGCTGTCTCCCGGGGTACGGGCAGCTGGGGGGGATGGGTCACAGCCGATACCCATTGAGTGGGGCGCTTCCAATGCTGCTCGGGTGCACCAAGTCATGCTGTGATTGCTTTTGTCGATGGCATACCTCGTCAAGGCAACACCGCTCCGCCACTTGTGCCAGCTGAAGAGGTGGTAGCAGCATCCCCCATTGCCCGAGGTCCAAACTCTGCCTGGCTCAGCCCCCTCTTTACCCCCTGACCCGCGCGGGGAAGTGGACATGCAGCATCTGACGTGAATGACAAAGCTCCGGTGATGGACTGGCTTGACAGCTCTCTCGTGGAGTTGGATTCGGAGGTCCTGCAACTGGAGAAGAGACGTCGTTGAATGCCACGCCAAAAACCCTGGGCAGTGCCCACTTCCCATGACATCACTGGGCAACTTGGTCCAGCACTCCCACCCCACAACCACCATCACCACCATCACCACTCGTGTCGTCACGTCCCCTGCAGTGACCCTTCAATTCAACTGTCGTTGCTCGACGAGGTATCCCATTGTCCATCCCCGTGCTGCATGTGACGGCATGGTGTCTGTTCCCACTCCGGAATTTCCTCGTCATAAACCCTCAGACGGCCACGATTGTCATCATGTCTGCTGCCATGGCACCCCCCACCCCCCGTGACCCCTGGCAGTGACGCATCCCGCACGGACATCCGTCCCCCAGCAGTCCACCAATCAATGATTTCGAGCGCATGTTGAGCGCCTTGCTAGCGCCATTGAAAGGTCACCTTATTGGTTTGAGGTCCCTCCGGCTCGGGCCGAACCGCATCTCTCGTGCGTGCTTGATCCAACTTCCAACCTGCTACTCATTGAGTCGTCAATGCCGACAACGTTGAACGGGGGTCGCCGAGGCTCCTCCCCGATGTCGAGAAGGGGGTCAGGGGGCCCATGACGGAGAGCTGGATGACTGCAGGGTGTCGGCAAGAAACACAAACAGGCAATGGAGGTGGTGACCGTGGAGAGGGTGCGGGAGAGGGAAGAGAGGGAAGTTTGGGGTTGCATTGGGTTGAAAGGAGAGGGCAGCGGGTCAAGGCGGATAAGAAAGGTCTTGCTCACCCTGCACGTCGTGTTCATCATGTTTCCGTCAGCAAGGCAAGGAGCTGGATGATGGCCTTCTTCCCCAGGGGGACTCCCGGACGGAAGCCCGCTCTCCAACTATGGACCACGAACCCGGACCACGAACCCGAACCATGGATCAGCGGACATGGTCATCAAGACAGATGGAGACTCCCATAGCTCGCCACGGCCTCGACTCCCCGGTCTTGTCACCCGGCCTCGTGCTCGTCATCACAAACCTCCAGTCCCTCGACGCCCCCAGCCATGGATTGAAGCCATGGTGGTGGGGGGAGGGGACTCGGGGAGGTTGTCGTCGCGGGTTTGCTTGCGCATCTTGGTCGGGTCGCGCCGTGACAGCCACTCTTCAATGATTGAAGAGTGGCTGGTTGTGGCACCGCAGCAAGGGGCTGCCGAAATGAGGCTCGGAGTCTGTAGGTCTGGTTGTTGCAGACGTCGACGTCAAACGGAGGCGCGTTTGTGATGCCGATGAATGCCAATGGTTTGGAACCGACGGGCTGTGCAGGAGTTCAGCTGCCCTCTGTATTTCCAGGGGAGCCAGGCGACATTTCCAGGACCGTAATTGGTCGGGGTTGTCCTATTATGTAATTGGGCGAGGCAAATGGGCCTGTTCAATGATGTCATTGGGCAAAAGAAATGAGCTTGTCCAACCATGTCATCGAGAAATCCAAATGGGTTGTTCAATGATTTCATTGGGCGACCAAAGCATATTTGTCCAATCATGTCATCGAGAAACCCAGGCGCCCCAAACGGCCCGTGCGCCAGGCCACTCGGCAACTTTGACAAGTTTTCACCGCCGCCATTAACACAACACCAGCATCACCCGTCCCTTTCCTGTCACAGCTCCTCGATACACGCCTTGCAGCAACTCAACCACCATCTTAACGCGTATGTCGCAATGGCCGCCGCAGCTCTCGCTCCTCGGCGCCGCGCCACCACACATCGACCTGACAGACATTGGAATCCCCTTGGTGAACATGTGGCCATGCCGACGTGCCTTGGTGCCTGTGTTGATGACAACGGTTTGTTCGAGTCCCCAGGCCCAAGCTGTCAATGTCCCCAGGCCCAATCCGGCAATGTCTGCCGTTGGCGCAGCGACAGTCTGGCCGACGACCCGGGACTTGTCGATGACGGCGACGCAGTCACGCAGGGAGGGCCTTGAGCAATCCCGGCGCGGGTTCAACAACTGTACGCTGGTGACTTGACGCCTCAAGGCCCACGAGCTGCATCCGACCGACACCTCACGACTCACGACTGCGGGGTTCATCTCGCCGGGCTGGCTCCTTGCCTCTGTCCCTTCCTAATCCCTCCGAGATAGACCCTCTCAACCTCGACGATGGTGCGCCGCTGTTGTGAGAACGGGGCAGCCCCAACAGCCGTCACAGCCGTCACCGTCAAGAGATGGGTACAAAAAAGCGACAACAGGAAAAGTGGTGGTGACGCATCGACGATGCACAAAGTGACGACTCTCGGACTCCCCAAGTCTGGTGCCCCGGAAGGCTTCCCCGTCTCCTCATCTTCGCAAGCATCCAGCTGGGCCATGTGGTCTGCCCAACTCCCCGCCGGGCACTGGCAGTAGGATTATGTCGTTGGCAGTTATATCAGTGCCTTGACACTCTGTCTGGCGACGAAGCAACAGCGGCTGTGACCCGAGATACCAGCCAAGCCCCCGGGACATGGAGTACTGGGATTCCACCCCGATATTGCCCGAGGCCGTGGAATGTGAAATTATGCTCTGCCAGCTTCGGCCTGCTCTTTACGCAGCATCGGTCATCTCTAAGTGTGGCGTTTTGACGTGGCGTTTTGACGTCCGTGATGTTGGGACCCTGCACCGCCTTTGCAACGTTGATGGTTGGTGTCTCTGTCCGACAAATTTAGACCTGTGCATTTGCCATCTCAATCCCGAGCCTACCTACGTATCTAATGACTCCTACCGCCACGATGCCGCCAGGCTCCCCAGTCTGATGCCCCCGTGCATGGTCTACGGTCTGCCTGCGAAGATGTGCCTGGGAATAGGATGGGGGCAGGGAAAAGAGAAAGTCACAATTCCTTGCAGGCGGGCACGCGGTCGCGTGAAAGGTTTGGAGGCAAAGATTGTCATCCACGAGGCCTACAAGGGGTCGCCGACGGCAGACCCCAGCAGTAGCACCTGTGATCCCATACCACCTTTCCAATTCACACATCGTCTCGAGAAGACAGCATCGGTAGCATGGATGATTTGGTGATTTCATAGTGACAAGGGTTTGCCATGAGATGGGTACCCTCGACTCGAACCCGGCCGTCAACGCCGAAGGGGACTCTTCAGTGCCGAACAGGTCATCTTACTTAACGGGCTGGATATTAAACATCCGCGCAGGCTTTGGCTATTATGCCGAAATCATCTGTTCCAACTCGACGGTCTATAAATGTCCGCCTGCAGCGCCACCTGTACATCACAACGCTCCGTCTTGGAATTTGGATAAACCCGGAGAAGAACCTATCCCTGTCATCCTATGGGCCCAGTACGTACCCGCCGTTGGGTTGGGTTCTTTAATTGGTTGTGGAAGCGATTATTGTCGACTGGAAACTGGAAAGCGTAGCAATTCTCTGTTTATTTACTTCCCCTAAATGCTAAGAGCATACACACCTTGCCACATCCACGACTCGCACCGCCCACCTCTATCAATCGCCGTCATGACCCCGAGCACCCAGATGGCAAACCTGCCAACACCTGAGCATCACAGTTGGTGATGGTGGTGATGCTAGCACGGCGCGCAAGATGGATACTTGGTTGTTTTGTGGCCACAAAGAGAGTGGATTGTCTGTTATCTAGAGAGCAGATGGAAGCCAAAAGATGGCTCCTGTGGCTGCGCGCAAATTGGTTAAGTGCACACGGCTCGGGGGCTGTGTGCTTGGTGGAATATGGGGCGAGGTATGGGCCGTGTGTGTAATTGCTTTAACGATCTGGGGGGTCCCTAGGCCTGCAACTGGACTCGTAACCTCGTGCAATGTCAACCCGGCTACCATCAGGCCCTCCTCAACCTCTGCGCCAACATCAACGTCGCCCATGTTAGCGACAATCACGTCCTTGAATACCGGCTTCCTATCCTTGTTTCGGCGCGCGGTGAAGAGGGTGACTCGGCATCGAACAGACCGGGGCAGTCCATGGACAAGATGGTCAACTTGGTTATGTCGTTGTCTCCCTCTCGGCGTTTCGGCCAAGACGCGTTTGACTGAGAGAGAGAGTGAGGACGGCAGATTGGTGGGAGCTGACCAGCACCATTACCATCTCGGCGTAGGACGGCCGATTCCATCTCGTCGTACAAAGCAAGACCAAAGCTACTGCTAAGTCTAGGAAGGAAATGCATTATCATGTCGAGCCAGAACAGGGGACACTCTCGAGACTGCCATATTGTACTCCTCCCAATTCCAAGTGGCCATCAGTTGTAATTCAGACATAGCACCCAGACCTTCCCGGGCCACATTGATGGGCTTAATCTGGAGAACGGACGTCAGTCTCACCTGTCTGTAGATATACGTCTACAGAGGGAATGTGGACTTGGGAGGGTCAACACGTTCAGACTTCCCAAGAGCCGGGCGACATCCATTCAGACCTCAGGGACAGCTAGAAAAACACTAACAATACCCCATTTCCAAGGGGGAAAAACATAGGGCCGGGGAAGAGCTAAAGAAAACGACCGCAACAATACCTCTCCAGCAGCCTCGACCAAACATATCACCGGGCCAGACAACTTGGTATAATAAACTAAGCACTAATCACCACCATCCTCTCCACCCGCCAGCGCCCGCTCCTCCATCCCCCCTTGCTCCGCCCCTCGCCCAACTTGGCCTGTTCGGCCAGCGCCAGCAGCTTGCGCCCAAGGCCGTCCCCTTCCCGAGCGCTCGAGAGGTCCAAAGCCCCTGTGTCGTCGTCACGTCCTCCTGTCTTGTTTCCCTTGCTGTCTTGATGCCTTGGGGGTTGGTGGTGCGGGGCGCAGAGCGCGGTGACGCCGCACGGTGCCGGCCGACTGGAGGGCCGGTTGGTCACGGGGCTGGGAGGGTGGTGTCCGGGGGACAGCAGCGAGGTTTGTGATGGCCGAGGGGGCTTGGCTGGAGGATGGTTCGCAACGCAAAGGACGGCGACGCCGTATGGTGACGGTGGAGGGGAGGAGGGTCGGCTGGTCGCGGGGCTGACGAGATGGTGTCCGAGAGGCGGCAGCGACGTCGGCCACGGTCGAGGGGGTTTGGGAGGGCGGTGGTGGCCGGGGCGTCGCCCTCAACGCCCAGGGGGATGCGTAGGGGCGCCCCAGCAAGAGAGGTAGGTCGGCAACTCGGATGCCATCTACCAGGTCGCGGTCCCGGATGGGCGTCGCGGGGGGGATGGGCGAGCGCGGGCGGGAGCCGGGGACGGACGAGGTGACCTGGGGGGATGCGGCCTGCGGAATCGGTAGGGGGGTGGTTGTGGGTCTGGGGGTGGGGGTGAGGATGGGCCTGGCGCCGCGAGGGATGACCGGAGCAAGTGCTGGACGGGGCGTCGCCGGGGGGATGTCTGAAACATCGGCGGCGGGGCGAGGACCGGCCAAGGCAGGGCGGGCGCGGGGGCGACGGGCGCGCAAGGGACTGAGGAGGGAGGGTGCATTCTCGGCGGCGATAGCGGCGCGGGCGGACAGAGCGGCGACGCGTGCTATGGTGAACCTTGGGGGGGGCTCGAGGGCGGGCGAGTCCGGGCTCGGGGCCGAGGACGGCGACGGGGAGGACGTCGGCGAGGACTCTTCTCGGGGTTGACGCGTGCCGCGACGCACCGGGCCCTGGCTGAGAAAGGGGCTCGGGCAGGCGAGCAGACCCAGGCGGCGGCATCGGGGCGTCTTGGTTGGCGTGGTCATGTTGGAGTGTTGGATATGATGGCAGCAAACGGCCGGGGATGACACAGGAGGGTTGTTTTGTCAAACAGCGAGACGACCAAGGGATATCTTGATACCCAAACAAAGACCGAGGGGATCTGGCAAGCAATGGCTTTTCTGGGAATGCCATCAAATGGAAGCAAGGGCCATTGACCCGGCCCGGACCCCTGGGTGCTTGTTGTGCTGGGAGTCGCCCATTCCATCTCCGAGTCAGGGAAAGAAGGGAAGTCATAGCCCCAGACTCCCCAACGAAAAAGGCCCATCTCGACTCGCTGGAGGAGTCATCAAAAGATGCAGGAACCAGAGGCCGAAGCCTATCTGTCTGCATCCAATGACAACCGTCAGTCGACCAGGATGGACAGCGTCATGGACACCGCCATGGAACCGTCACGGACGGCGCGATGGACGGCGACGTGCTGCCTCGGGCCCTTGTTCCTTTACCTCCACCCATCCCCATCCGCACCGTCTCGCCGCCGGCACGTCCCAACCACCTGGCAGGTCAACAGGGAGGGAGACAGGTCTCACGGTCGAGTCAAGTCGTCGACGGGCACTGCCCAACGGAAGTGGTGAGATGGTCGCGGTCCAAGATTGGGTGCGTGCTGTCTTGCAGACGCGGCCATGCTCGTCGTCATTTCTTCCATGGGCCAGCTTTGGCAGTGCTTTCCACTCCAAAAATGCATCATTGCATCGGGCCGAGCCGACATGTCCTTCCTCCCCGACATTCAGCCCAGCAGCGCCTTTCCAGCGCCCTGTTCGGGCATTGGAAAGGCACCCAAAATCACTTGGGCCGCCGTGACCAGTGCCTGGTACTGCCCTGTAGATGCACCCGCACAGGAGGACAGTCAAGCATCAAACCGTGGCAGCCCGTCAGCCCCTCCTAGGTTGGTTCCTGTATTACCTCTCCGGGTCGTCCCGTCCCCTCGTCCCCTATCGTCTTGGCTGTATAATACAGTGTGCAAAATGCCTGGGCTTGAAGGCGCATAACAATCCCAAGATGGGAGATTATAACGACGTGACCATGATTGCACAACGGTTGGGGTCAAGATTGAAGAGTACAGACTGTTCCCCGCCTGCCGGAGAACTCATAGGTGGGTGTTGTATCGGGGACGAATGGACAAGGGAAGGGAGAGAAATTTGACGTCACAATGGATTGCAGTGGGTTTGTTGACATTCCAGGTTGACAGTTTTCCCATGTTATGACGATTTTCACCTACCCCTGAGCCCACCTGTAGCGAACAGCTATGGGGGACTGGGCCAAATCGCCAAAAGTAAAACCATGGACGTGACAAAACTCCCGAACTTGTTTCCAAAACCCAGAAATTAAAAGGCAACGGCAACGCACTCTACACCCCGGGCCACCCCACCACACTTGTCCATCTCCCTCCCAACCTCACCCCCAAATCCCCGTCTTTCTCTACTTCCCCGTCGACTTGTAGTCGTAACCCTTCTTATCCCTCTTGTCCCATCCCCTCTGCTTTCTCCCCTCGGTCTCCTTCTGCTTGGCCTGTAAAAACAAACTCAACCTCATCAAATTCTCCCTCGTCAAATCATTAGGGGGGAAGCCCTCCTCGGATCCCTGCTCCTCCGCCATCACTACACCCCCGCACGCCTGTCCCGTGTCCTCTGCAGGGCCGGGGATGCTGGTTGGAAATTGCCTGCACGTAGGGTTAGTCAAGACACCGGGCAGACTCTTGGCCCGCTTAGCCCAGTTCTTAGGCCAGTCCTCCTCATCTTTATCGGGCACCTTTTACGTGTAGTCTGGCCACAGCAGGGCGGCGCGCGCGAGGTCGTCGGCGGGGACGACGAACCGCGTAGCGGCGGGGCAGTGGTGGTGGTATCGTTGAAGTTGGCGAGCGCGCATTTGCCTGTTGGACAGGTTCAAGTTAGGGTGGGGGGCGGACTCGGACATGGTGGGTGGGTAGGGGGGTGAAACGTTGTTGGTGGTGGTGTTGTTGTTGCGGTTGTTCTTGGAGCCAGGTTAAGCTGGACTTGTAGATGGGGTGGTCCTTGGGAGAAGGGTGAGGAGGAGTACCCAAGGGGCGGTGGTAATGTTGGAGGATAATAGCCAATTTAAATACATGTCGCTGGCAGGGAGCAGGCTGAGGAGATTCAGGAGAAACATATTATTTGGCATCTCGTCAAGTAGAATACACTTTCCATTCAGCACGGCACCCGTCCTTTCCGCCCCCTCATCTGATAAACTCGCCAGGCATATTTTGAAACAGCCTCTCTCTCTGACTGTTTCCCCAAGCCGTCTTTCTGGACAGCGTACGTCGGAACAAAAAGGTCATCATCCTTTGCGTTGGTGTTGGGTTTTGTGGTGGAGCCTGAGCACAACGGAGGACAAGCAAACCACAGACGACTCACTTATCACAGTACCCAGCGCGGACACACGACGTGGCCAGACTGCCAGTCTGGCAGCCCAGTGGACTGATTAGTCGCAGGGGCGGTTGACGGGCGTGAGGCTGAGACGGGCCCGCCTGTATCATGTCCTTGCAGACAATGGAAGAACATGTGGAACAGATGTCGCCGTCGTTCCATGGCAGGCGTCGCCGTCCGGGGAGTTTGACGTTGGAGATGTAGACTTGCGAAGTAAACACTGAGACCTGACGAGTGATCGCGGTGTGACGCGAACTGCCATACAGACTCTATATGAAGTGTCAATCCTGGAAACTCTGACTTCTGAGACAATCTCAAAGACTCTCGTCACTTGTGAGGGCTACGGTGCAATGGCGTGCACGAGGGTTGGTGTCAACTGGGCACCTGTGGCAGTAGCGGCGGGGCAAGGTCGTCACGTCGTTGGTGGCCGGCGCGGCACCAGGCGATGGGGTTGCCGCAGACTTGGTCGGGGCTGTTGTTGGGACACATGGTGGTCTCGATATATGGAAGAAACGGCAAAGGCCACGGCGAAGAGACACGGAGAGACGGGACTGAGATGACAAACGACCTGCACCTGCTTATGTGCCTGCCCCGGTTGGCAACATCCATGACCGGGCACCATGTATATCTCTGCAACACCGCCAGAGGACAAGTTAACATGGGATGGTGTCAAAATGGAACGACATGTCGTGGAACGACAAGGCCAGGGGTCGGGAGCTCCGTCGCCTCTGCGAATGAGGCCATCGGGGGGCGTTTTCCACGTATTTCCCTAATCGAGCGACCGCCAACAAAGAATGAAAATGTTCTGGTGTGTTCCAAGAAGTCAACACCTGCAGGAAGTTGGTTGCAGGTTGGGACTACCCTCGCATGAAAGATGAAGTCTGTTGACAACTCACTCCGACTCCCCAGCCAGCGCTGCATCTTGGTATTTTACAAGACCAAACCTCAAGATACGGGAACGGAGGGGGGGTTGGAGACGAGACAAAGAGAAGCCTTTTGGTTTCTTGTGTGCAAACGGCCAGGAGCTGAAAATGTCCAAACGAAAAAAAAAGAAAAAAAAGAAGAAAAAAGGAAGGCCAAAGGAAGAAAGCAGACCGCTATGTCTGCTTTGGGGTCTCCTCCAACTGACGCCTTTGACGCAACCACATGGCTTCTTCATCGTTGCCCACCTCAGCCCTCTGTCTGGCCACGACGACGACGGCGGCGGGGGAGGACGAGGAGAAGGAGGGAGTGGATGCCCGTCTCTGGAAGTGGCGGCGGACTAAGAGATGGATGTGGCCGTGAACCGGCAAGGAGGGGCGAGGGATGGGGGCGAGGGGAAGTTGGATCTGCGTGGATACTGATTCCCTCTGGCAAACGTGCGATCACATCTTGTTGACTGCCGTGTGCGGGCTGCCTTGGCAAGCGACCGAGAGCGTGGCTGTCGAATTTTGTTGTGGCGGGCGGCTCTGGGTTAGAGAGGACGGCTTACTTGAGGACCGGACAGGAATGAATCCGAAGAGGTGTTCGACACTGACAATGCGCCCGTTAAGCAAGCTCTAGAGTCTGGACCTCGACCGACTTTTCCGAGTCCTCGACGTAAGAGTCGGTCTGTCAAGCAGAGCAAAACATCTTGTGCCGTATTGGGAAAAACAAGAGGGTCGCGGTGTCGACGAGGTACGAGGGGTGGGGGATCCCGACAAACAGGCTGGGGACGGTGGGTGCCTCGGCGGCCTGGCGCCAGCGATTGAGTTTGACCTTGTCGCCTGCGTGCCTGCATCGTCGACTCAGACGCAAATCGGTCCTGACGAGCCGGCGGTGCTTTGGTAGTTCGATGTATATCTATATTATCCTTATGCGGGAGATAATACCTGGAAGGTGACGATCCTGGGATGAGGTCACTGTGTACTATGGTTGCGGTCCCGGCGGGGTTTAGCGGCGTCGGGGGTAGAGGTCGGCCGGGGAGGTTAACGAGATCGAGAGCTCTCGCCCCTTGTCGCCATCACGAGTGCCGAGTTGGACAGGAGGGTACGCCGTGATGGTTGTCGTCGTGGTCGGCTGTGAATCGTGATGGCGGTCCTGCAAGCCTGGAGGACATGACACCAATCAATGATTTGGAAAGCCCACCGGAAAGGAGCGGCAAAGGAGCTGCAAATATCTCATTGGCCCACAGCGCGTCTGTGCTTGTGGCATTCCGTGGTCCACAGCAGGGGTCAGCCCACTTCAGGGGCCAGCCCACTGGAGCCCCCTCTGTGGGGGCACACTTTTGTGCCATCGCCAATTGATCCCCGCCACCACAACCCCAAACCTCGACCGTGACGACAATGTGGACCATCTCGCACGCACACACCGGCCAGCCTGCACCCGAACTCGCGCGCAGGCATTGTAGCCATCGGACCGACCTTGGACCTGCAGCAAGTGCCCTCCCCTCCCTGCAGAGTACAGTGCCCAGTCCGCATCGCTAACAACTGCCAGAAATGCAGGTGGTCCTCCTGAACGCGCCGCGCGTCGCGAGCGACGAACTCTGACGATGACGACGACGACGACAACGACAACAACGACGGCGATTGGCAGCCGCTGCCAACAAGGATGACTCGCAGTGGGAGGGCCCGTCGACGGCGACGGGTTGGGTCCGTCGAAGACGGGGGCACAAGGCAGCAAGACGATGGCCCAGATGCGTTCCTTTTGCTCCATCGCGATGCGCCAGTTTCCTCGACTCTCGGCCTCGGCACCAGCGATTCGATTGTCTCACAACGACGACTGCCTCGACGCCCTCGACAAGCGATTCCTGACACTGGGGACGTGATGCCTCTCTGGCACGCGTCAAGACACACAACAGGGCCACGATGGCATACACAAGCAAGAGTCGGCGCCCAACAAGGTCCGCACGACATCGCTTTGTCGCTCCCACCCTCCTCGCCATCAACGCACTCAGGGACTGGCTGTGGTGGTGGGCGAGAGTGGTGTGTTGTGCAAGAGTCGCTTCTGGTGCGCAGTGGTCAGCGTGCCGTCGTGTTCTTCCGTGCCGACCATCATCTTGGCCGAGTCGTCATTGCGGTTGTCTTGGTGCGCGAGAGCAGCGCAGTCGTTTGGATGCCCAAAAACAGCGCCGTCGCCATTTCCGAGCCTCCGTGGCAGCGTCTTCTTCGAGCCCCCGCGGCAGTGTCTTGTTCGAACTCTCGTCGCAGCTGTGTTGGTTTGCAAGACCAGCGTCTTGGTCGTCGTTTGTCAGTCAGCCCTTCTGTCTTGGGGCCATGGATCTCCCGCCCTCTTGGACCCCGTTGTCGTGGGCGCAGCGCAGGATTGGAAGCCGTGTTCCTGGTGTTCTTGTTCCTGGTGTTGTTGTTCCTGGTATTCTTGCCCAAAGTCCGCCTTGGGCTGAAGGTTGGCGGTGTCGGTGTCGATGTTGCCAGGAAGCATGTTGACGGCGATGAATCCAACCCGCACAACCCCGGTCCCGTCTCCGGAGCTTACCTCGTTGGATCAGAAACGCCTGGTAGCTTTAGCAGGTCTGTTTCTTGACTTTGCACCAAAGGGATCAGTTCAATTACCCGTTTGTTGGAAAAGAACATCATCACTTGAAGATGCTCGCGGGTCCGACCTTGTCCTTTGCGCTGCCTTTCAAGCTCACCCTACAAGTCACACTCCCCATTTCTCTCTTTTTCCTTCTGCCTGCCTTGGCCAAGCTTCCAATCTCTTCCACAAAGTCCTCCCTCCCCCTACGAGCCTCTCTTTGCAAACCTTATCTCCATTTCCACAACCGACGCTCTTGGTCGGTCAACGACTCGCGACTCGCACTCGTGACTCAGCCCCTCGACCCCTCGTCAATCCCGACCGCAAGCAACGTATCAGGGTCGCCATGCGGGAGATGTTGGACCAGATGGACCGGATGGTTGCCCAGAAGTCGGCGGGGAAGTGAAGGACGAGTGGATGCCAGCGAGAGGCGATGGCGGCAGAATGGTAGACAGTTTGTTCAGAAGATGACACACTGGAAAGTCCGTCTCTTTCGACCTCCAGTTACCAGTGCGAAATTGCTGCCTGTCCACGACCATGGTGACGCCATGGTGACGTGTTGACCATTTGCCAAGCAACTCGGGGAAGAACTGCCACCATGTTGGCGATGGGCGGGATGGATTGACTTTACACTGCAAAGTCAACGATGGTGGCTGTCACAGTGGCCCTGCCCCCAGTTGCTGCCTGTCCACTGCTGTGATCTGGGGGCTTGGTGGGGTGGATGGCGGGGTCCGTCTCCACTGGCAGCACACGGCCAAACACCAAGGCCGCGCTCCGTCGCGTGATCACGTGCGAGCCTCGACAAACTTCAATGCCCAACGTCCACCCTCCACCTCCACCCCAAACACCGCGCACCATCACCACAACGACCACCGTAGCTCCAAGCCGTACCAATCTACAAGCTGCCCGGCGATCCGCTGCAGGCCGGCATTGACATGCACCGGCCGGGCTGCATCGCTGCATCGACTGTCAGAGTGAAGGCGGCGACCGAGATGCTTGTTTTTTGCCCCGGAGAGAGACAGAAAAAAGCATGCAAGGCACAGTGTCACCATCGGACCCACGATCCCGCCACCTGTCAGCACTGTTGCGTGACTTTTGCTAGTGCCCGGCCAGGTGACAGTTGACTTTGACCTCGTCGCCTGCATGCCTGCGTGCCAACGACAGCAGCAGCAACATCGACATCAGCATCATCCACGACCAGTCCCTGACTCCCTTCGGCTCTACCCCGACCACCACCCCCGCCACCGGCATGGCTAGGGACGCGCTGGGCCCTTTTGGCAACCGAGCGACGTCCATCGCGCAGCAGACAGCTTGGGAGCCGTCCTCCTCATCAAGAGCGGCGTCCCACAATGCCCTGTGTTTCCACCATCGTTGGGCATCACGTGCGATTCCGTTGTCAGTGGGGTCGGCCACCACGCCCTATGTCTGCATCACCCAGAGTGAGGTTTGTGCTCTCTGGTGGGTGGCACTTTTCAACGCGACGCCTTGAAATCAATTCACTCGTAACATTTCATGGCGGTCTTGGAGTTAGCCGTCCATGGAGCCTACCACAAGTACTCGTTACAGCGGTCGACGAGGTTGCCGACATCGAGGTGCGAGAGAGTGTGGGGGTGGTGTGGGGGGCACACCCAGAGACGGGCGATGCCAAGCGAATTTTGCAAATACGGGGTAGGGCTGGCACCGCCAAGGAAGGGAGAGGCGGCCCCGATTTGCAGCGCCCTCCGGCGGGCGCTCCAAATCGTCCATGATGGTACCAACATGGGCCCAGGGAAAAACAAACAATCCTGCATCGCCATCCTACATCGCCATCCTGCATCGCCATCCAGCCTTCGACGTCGGCCAAACGCCTTTTATTTCAGCCCCCAGCGCCGGGAACTCTTTACTTCTGGCTCGTCCCGGTCCTTCTCCTCCCCCTCCCCTTCCTCTTCATCGTCAATTCTTCTCGGCTCAGGTCTTTCCTTGCTATCCGCGCCCGCGACCGGCCGCCGGGCGCCGCTCCCCACGGCTCGGCTCTGATCTACCAGCATAATGTCGGTAGGGCGGGGGAAAGTAGGAAACGGTCTGCGGCTGGTCCCTCGGGGCGGGGAGAAGCGCGGTCTGGGACGGAAGGAAGGTCATGGAGGATATCTCTGTGCCGCTTGCCGGGGGGGTCGTTGATCTCGGGTTCGGCGAGATGCGTCATTCCCGCTTTCGTCATCGATAGTCTTGGCCAAACGCCAAACCACGAGGACGTCGTTCTTCATCTGGGTGAGCACCTCGTACCTCTCGCGCATTTCGACACTGTGAGGTATGTAGTTGTCCGTTGCGTGTCTTGGCGTCTCGTGTTCAAAATGTTGGGTCATGCTGCCCAGGGTGGCGGTTTGTTGTCCCCCCCTTTTCCTGGTATTAAGGGGACTTTAAGGACACAGACCCCCAAGTATGTTGGCAAACGCACAAAGTCAGACGGACAGCACCCACTCAGCACCACCCCTCGCCAACTCCAGCCAAGTGGGAACCTTTTTTCAGATTGATCGAGAGGGTCCCTGAAACAATGCCCGGTCTGCACGCGGTCGTCGTCGGCGATGTCTCGACGCTGTCGATCAGCTTTAGAAATGGAGAGGTGTCTTTCCGCAAACTGCAACGCAACGAACTTTTCCCGCAGGACATAGCGGCATGCCATGTGGGCCAACAACGGGGGGTGATACGGTAGTCAGATATGTTCGATTCTTAATAACCCGCGCAATGGACGTGACGATGATCGAGAACGACGCCTGGTATTCGCCGTCACCCATGCTTTAGCTGTATCAGCCGATATTGACGTTGCGCCCGAAGCGACAGGCCCTTAGCGGAGATGTAGCGCTCCATGCCGCCGTCAGGATCCAGGTATGAACCGAAGCATCCCCAAGGTGGTGGAGACCGGCGGGGGTATCGAGGGAATGGACAGTTTCTGCCCTCCCGATCCATGTTGCTCTTGCCGTCTCGCCCAACTCCCGTCCACACCGGCGCCAGGACAAGGGTAGAGCTGGAATCTATAGCCTCGTTTGGGGCGCGGTGGAAGATGGATTGGAATTTCGGGGTGTTTAGAGGGATGTCCAGGGCAGAGCGGTAATCTCGAGAAAGCTATCCAAGTTAAACTGGAATGCCCGCCCTGTGTTTACTGTGAGTCGGCCCGGACGGTCGTACCGAGAGTGTTTTGGGCAGGAAGGAAGCTCCGAAGTAGTGACGACACAGTGGCGAGGAGCCCTGTAAATACTTGTCGCTGCAAGCTGCAGCTAGAGAGAAATCTTGATCCTGCAAGGTTCAATCAACGGAACACCACTGAGAGACCTTTTTGCTGTCGTGAAGGCATTGCAGCGACCCATCTTCCTTGATCCAGAACTCCCATATACCGAGCTTCCGCGGCATGGAGCCCGCCCCCCCCAAACCCAACCAGCACCGCTCCTTTTTTGGAAAATCCACCATCACCGCCCGTCCCGTACTCAGTCTCGTCCCGCGAGCTGTCGAATGCATCACCACCCGACCTCAGTTGACGTCGGCGGTACCGCGCTGTTAAACGCTGCAAGTGGGAAGGCAAGTTGTATCGGCAAATAAAATGCAAGCCTGGCCCGGAAGATTCCCGTATTTGGACACGCATCTCCGCGGTCGGCTTTGGATCCCATCGCTGCATTTCAGCATCCATACCACGGCAGCGCAGTGCCCGTCAAATTGTTGGGAGGATGTGCCAGTTGTTCTGTCGTCGGATGGTGGTCAGGGGTTTGTTTACCTTGGTTGGCTGGCCAACCAATTTTCCAAGGGTAAAACATCATTCCAATGGTCTTTTGCTGCTTGGTGTGGAACCCGAGGGGAATATGACGGTGACGGCGTCGCAGGTGATGACGCTGTAATTCAGGTGGACAGGGAGGTGCACGACGCTGACATCAACGGGGGGGAAGGGCAGCCCACCGATTCTCATCGATCCCAGCCGGCAACACCAGTAACCACCCATCCCCAGGGCGGCGTATGTCGCACCGGATTCCGAGGGCCACGGCATCACGCACCCACAAGGGCGAGTTTGTGCTCCTGATTCGCTGTCTCGGGCTGCCAAGTCTTGGTGACCTTGGTCCCATTTTCCCAGTTGCCTTTCCGCGCTGTCCACGCGTTACGGAAGGCGCTGCTCCCCACGGGCCCTCAGACGGCCCAAGCAAGCTTTACAATTCCCGGAGCTCCATCATCGCCTCTGCCAGTGCATGACTCTGGGCACTCATCATGTCAATCGAGGCCTGGATCACGATCATGTGGGCCTGGTGACCTGCTGCTTTCGTTTGACCGAACTCGAGACAGGCCTTATCCTCGACGTCCAGTATGGTGCGAGACTTGTGAATGCTATCCATGATTTGGACACGAGACTCGATCCAGTCTCGACGGAGCAACATGGCGGGCGGATTGTTTAGCCATCGTCGCAGGCCTGCGTCTCTGCATCTCCGCTCCGGCAGCTGACATGTTGGCCTTTGGGTGGGAGGGCCGAGCTTCCGGCTGGCGGGTCTTGTGGGCAGGGGGAAAGGGGCCAAGGGACATGGAAAGAGGCAAGGGGAAAGCGAACCTTTTCCCCATTCCATCTCTGGCGTTCAGGTCAGGGTTGGGATGTGTCGGGGAAACCCATTGCAATAACAACAAACCATTTGTTCCTTTCCCCCTGTCCGTTTCCTGCTGGCGCCAAGGGAACTCGGCTCCCTCCTCCTTTTCCAAGTCAACAAACACCACCTGGTCCACGGAGGAGGAAGAAATTGCAAGAGAAAGCTACAGACGTGTGCTGCGACATGTCAGGGCCGAAGCGTTGGTTCTGGAGCAGGTGCAAGTCTCGGATGACGTGTCTTTGCCTGCCGTGGTTGGCGGCGACGTCCGTCGGACGGATCAGGCGAAGGGGTTGCAAGTTGGGCGGGCACGAAAGGCAGGACCAGAGGGCCTGTCAACAACAACATCTCCCATCCAGGTCGGTCCCTCATCATCAACCATGACGGCGACCATCGCATTCCCTCGTCTTTCTCGTGTCGTTTTCTCTTATGTGCTCCGCAAACAGCATCGCGTCACCCGCAACGAATACAGGAACCGCGGATCAAGGACATGCTCGGTATGCCGTCGACATGGAAATCTCCATCTCCCGAGAGACGAGAGTCGAGACTGATTGGAATTTCGAACTCCCCCGTCGCAAAGTCGCCAGCTGTGCTGCTGCGGTGGCAGACGGGCGACCGATCAAGCGGCACGTGTCATTTGAGGCGCCCTTCCAGCGCCAGGAATGGGCGCTGGAAAGACGCAGGAAATCCGCACGGGCCTCCAGTTGTTGGCTCACCGTGGATGGGAGGCAAGTAGTCGGGTCTTGAGAGTCGTTGCGACCGTGGCACGACACTGGCACGACACTGGCACTGAACTGGTGACCATTGCTAACCCATTTCTGATAATGGCCATGAAATGGGGGCATTAACCGAGGGAGGGAGCGACCGCGGGATCGGGGGCCATCGGGCGTTGACCGAGGAGGTCTCGCCGAGGGTCATGCCGAAGTTGTGGCCCAGCTGCGACTGTATACTCGAAGCGGTCGTCGTCGGTGATGGGCAGGAGCGGAAGAGGAGACCATGACGCGCGGACGGGAGTCCCTCGGCAGGTGGCGTGGCGTGGAGCTGCCCAAGCAGGAAAGAGGTTGCAACGAAAAGGTCGAGCATGTCCTGGGCAGCCGTTGGGCATGGCTCGTCGGTCGGCCACCCATCGACCGTGGCCTCCCATGGAAGGTGGCCTCCCATCGACCGTGAGCCAAACACCAACCGTCTTGGAGACTCTCGGTACTCCACCCCAGCCCAAGAAACAATCCATTGCGACAGCGAGTTGACGATACTGGCCCAGACCATCCCTCTCTTCACAGGCCAGAGATGCTCCTCGGCAGCCTCCATCCCACCCTCGCCAGATCGAGGGCTGGCAAGCAACCTCCCCTCAATCCACGACGACGGCGTACCCGACCAAGACGCACAAACGATGGCACGACAACGACGACGACGACTCCCGCCACCGGTTCCGGCAATACAACAGTTAACGAATAGGGATGGCGGTGGCAATGTCGGCACCGACGACCAAGACGACCCAACACCCCGTCGGCCCCAAGACATACGAGGAGGACTTGGGCCACCAGGAGGAGCACGAGCTGCGCGACGACAACATACACCACCCCGTCAAAGACTCGTTGTTTCCGAGGCTTGCTAAAGCCGCCCCTCAAACCAGGAGGAGACCGAGCTGCAGATGGGCGCTGGATGACGGCCTGCACCCTGACCACCCCCCTTGCCCGACACTTGACTCGCGGTCCATCATCTCGAACCCAACGTCGGCACTGTCTCTCATGCTGGCATGGGTTTCTGGATTGGCCAAAGCTCGGGACTCTTGTCATATCAGCATCTCAACAGCATGCACCAGCCCGCCGTCGCTGTCTCCCGTGCCCCCTGTGCCTTAGTGCCTGTATGGCTGGGATCTCAAGCAGCTTCTGGAATTGCACGGGAACAGCACCCCCCATCAACGACGTTGGTCGTGCTGGCTGGGAGAGAGCCTCACTCAAGTTGGCGAGACAACGACAGGCCAGAAGGATTTCGAGGTGTTGGTCAAAATGTCCCCCATCTCGCCGACATGCCCAGCACCATGCTGGTCAAGGCCGAGTCCCCATGCCGTGCCCCAGGGACCTTCGTCAGCTGCTACACGACCGGTACCCGAGTCCATCTCGGGCCACACCCACGGAGGTTAGGCCCCTCCTCACGGTCTTGTCACCGTCACGTTCGACGTCCTGGTTCCGACCTCGAAGCCCTTGGAGCCACTTCCAGCCACTCCAATCACAAGACCTGAAGCACCAATCACATTGACGCAAGCCCAGGAGGGTTGACCTCGCCCGAGTCTCGGCCCTCTCGCTCCACCTCGACCACCAAGATGGACTGCCCCTGGCGCGCCGCAGCGAGAAGCACCCTCCCGCCCCCGGAGAAGCCTCAGGCAGACCCGAAGAGTGAGGACCGCCAACACGCTGCCGTCTACCCATCCACGGGCCATGATTTGCATCTCACCCACACCAACGCCTTCCTTTGGCCTGTACCCCGGTCACGTCGTCCCCGAAAACACGCCTCCGATTCTCCCCTTAGCACCCTGGTTTCCGCATCAGCCTGCTGGTATTCCTGACGTGGAGGGGTGCGGCTCCGTCCAGTTGTCCATCCACTGGCAGGACTGGCGGCCTGAGCTCCAGATCGAGTACCACGACCGCTGCCACGGCTCCAGGCTGGTAGTATGACGCCTACTGGAACCATAAGGTCGCCCACTGGAACCAAGAGGTCGCCCAGAAGAGTCATGACGAACCCGGCCCAGCTTTGTCTTTGCCGAACAGAACCAGCAAGCGTTGGAAGAACTGGCGCAGGGTCCGCCAGCGTGCCCGAGTGTCTGTTTGGGACGAAGGTCAATCGGCAGCGTGATGAAGAGTCGTCAGCATGGTCGCGATGTCTTGCACTACCTACCGGGCACGACCAAAAAAACGGGCGGGGATAACATGTCAACTGTCTCCGTGCCTTGGTCGTGGACGTGCTCCTGCCAGGCTCCTACGGTCGGTTGTCTATACTTGTAAGCTTTTCATGTCATGCAAACATGTTGTTCCCGTCAGTACCCAGACGTGGTCGCTCCACCGGACGGTTGCCATCGATGATAGTGGCCTACCATAGGGGTTGTCCAGGGATTGTCGCCGCGATGGCTTAATTCTGAATTGACCACGGTGCAATTATCAATTTTGGCGACGGGGTCGAAATGTGTGAAGGGTTGCAGGTCCGAATCGCTTCCACGAGCCGTCTTGCCCACTTGCGTGCAGCTATGATGCAAAGGTTACGGCCGTTTGCAAGTCCCCAAGGTGTTGGGTTCTATGCGTCTTTTTGACCACGATGTGACCGATGGGAAATACGCACTGACCGAGGGCATGCCGTTTGCAAGTCTCCAACTTGCCGAGTTTGCTAGTGGCGACGTTGGGTGGGATTTTGGGGAATTGGGGTCTCGGAGAATTGGGGTTTCGGGGAGTTGGGGTCTCGGGGAATTGGGGTCGAGTTGGGGTCTCGGAAGCTGGGGTCTCGGGGAGTTGGAGTCATGGAGAGTTGGGGTACTTGGGGAGTTTTGGGGGTGCACGGATATGGGCACGGCGAATGCATTCTCGACCCGACAACGCGGCAAACGCACGCGACCAACACCGACGACGCCCAGCCCTCGTTTCTCGCATACCATGCAACTCTCTGGGGGCAGCAAGACAATGTCCACGACCCGGCGCCAGCTTGTTCAACCTCTCGCCCCGGCGCCCGGGAGGCTTGATCACGATCAATTTTCCCCGCTCCGGCTCGAGATGCACGCGTCAAGCTGCACAAGGGCCTCGATAGCACGCGACGGAACACACACATGAGGATGACAGCAAGGCACCGCCATTCGATTCAGTCACTCGCCCTTGGCTGTGAGCACAAGCAAAACTTGGGACAGGGAACGAGGACTCCGTCGTCATACCGCCCCCGTCTGCCGATCTCCGTCGTCGACCTTCGACCCCCAAGCTCCGTGTACAGACCCGGGCGGAAACCAGGCCGTGACACGAGCGAGTGAGAAATCACTTGTCGAGAGCATCGTCGAGAGGGCTTCGAAGCGCTCGTGGGGATGGGCATCGTGGCAGTCATCGTCATGTCGAGCGCGTAAAAGGAGCCCCTTGATCAAGAGTCTGCCATTTGATGAGAAAGGTCCTTAACCGGGATTGGGGCGACAGTCCGGGCAGTGCCTGGGGGCTCGCCCGCAAGTATCGCTGGCCGAGGGCGGACGCAGGAAAATAATCAGACGTACAAGGGAATCCCGGCTACGACGGTGGCAGGGCAGCCTTGGTTGGGGTTGTCGGTGCTCGAGAACAGATGGAGGCATTCGATCGAGGAGAGCGGCCTGGCTGCCCAACTCTAACCAAAATGCAGCCCTGCCCCGGGCCACTGTACACCGCTGCACCTTGAGTGCCACAACTGCTGTAAGTGTAACCGTCGGACACATGTTACACAGCCCGGCGTGCCAACTGCTCCTGTCATGCATCAGCCTGCAACGCACAGTGGTGTCACTGCTTGGCCCGGCCCGGCAGCTCTATTCCCACCATGTTGCGATGGAGTGAGCCCCGGCTCCGATGCGACCACGGCTCGGCTGCCAACGAGCACAGTTACAGTATTGAGGACGCGTTGGACTCGGCCGCTGAGTTGGAGATGGCGCTCAAGGAGTACCCCGGCTTCGCTCCCAAGAAGCGCAAGGTCGAGACACGGCCGTCTGTGTTGATAGCGGCGTCGCCGGGTGTGTGTGACGTGTCCGCGCCTCAAAGCTCTACTCGATTATGTACCTATACTCGCCGGGGTCGGGGCATAGCTTGCGCCTCCACTGTCCAACACTTCCCGTCGACCTCTTTATGAATCCTCGCTTGTGGACGGCGCAGGGCCAGGGTCCTCAGTGTCGGGCATGGTTGGCACCCAGTACCTGGGTAGGCGCCGCCGGCGGGGGCGTAAAGGGGTTGGTTTCGGCTAGTTGCTACATCTGACCGAGATAGTTGAACATGACCTCGACCGGCCATCGCTGTTCAACCGTCTCGCGGCCCTGGGCTGGGAGCATGCCGTAGGCAAAATGTCATCGGCCGTTACCGGAGAGGCGGTGGCGAAATCCTTCACCCAACGGACAGCGTTGACCAGCGTTATCTAAAAGCACCGTATTAGCTGATGTTTTTGGGAGAGCAGACACGCACATAAAAACCACTCACCAGACCCAGACTCTTCAGGCAAGTGTACCGGATACAGAGTGGTGAACCACCCCAACATCCTCGGCAGGTCCATCTTCCCATCACAGGGCTCGTGCCCCTCGTTGAATATGCGGGACACACCGTCTCTTCCCTCTGTGGCCTCACGGAAGGAGACTAACAGCGCCGCTAACAGCATATCAAGAGTATCAGTCTGCATCGTAGCGTGACACTCTGCACCGACCAAAGGCCCCGTCGCCTCCCCTCCTACCATTGTCCCAACAGTTACCACATCCCTATAGACGTTGGGTACACCACTCATGCCCCAGTAGGCCAGATTGCCACCATGACCGTCGTCACCAGAAGTGGCTTGATGAGGAAGTAATCCCCGTCCATCCGTGGGGTGTATGCTGAAAGGTGTGGTTCTGGCCAGTGTGGCGCAGGACAGGGCTCCCAAGTTGAGTCAGCCCCTAAACCCCCTTTCCTGCTCTGTATATAAAGGCTTCAAGCCTTCATCTGTCTCCTGATTTTCAGCAGTGTATCATCGCCCTCGCCGACTGGGCCGTCGCCCACGTCGGAAACGACATGGACACCGGACGGGCGATGTCGCCTGATACCAAAAAGTCTTGGAGGTCCTGCAGCAGGATACCCTATGACACGATGTCCACAACGAGACGGTGCACCGTCACAAACAGATATGCCTCTCCAGTCTCGCTAACCACGAAATAATCGGCCGCGATGAGCGGGCCCCGGGTGATATTGAGGGCTTTCTGCGAGGCTTGCATCCGTTTGTATCGTGTCGACTGAGTGTGTCTTGAAGCGACAAGACCCGGAGACGTCAGCTGTCACGCGCTGGCGCCAGCGGCGGGTGTCATCGAGGCGGAAGCGGGCCCGGAGCATAGGATGCGTCTGCACTAGCGCGTTGACGCCCTTTGCTAGGGTTTGCGGGTCGGCGTTGCTGCCGCCGTGGTTGTTGGCGACACGGACGAGGACACTCTGGTTGAAATGTGTCTGCGTAGATGCAGTAGAGTTCTTCCCCATCCCCGCTGCAGGTAGAGTTGTTGGATGGGTGTCGGGTTAAACTCGTGGTGGTCCTCTTCGGTCGGACCGGCGGCTGTCTCGATGCCCTGTTCTGTTCGAATCTGGATCTTGAACGCCAGGTCGTCCACCGACTTCGCGTTGATGGTGTCTGATACTGCTGCCGTCATGCCTTGAGATCGACACCGCGCCATGACCTGCATGGCCGTGATGCTGTTACCGCCGAGGTAGAGGAAGGAGGTTGTTAGGCCGATGCGCTCTAGGTCCACATTAAGGACCTGGCTCCAGATTAGTGATGGGTAAGTGAAATTTACATACGTGAAATTCAGTCCGTGCACGAAATGAAATTCTTATACCGGCCGCTGTGTATGAAATTGAAAAACTTGAAAAAATAGGGGTATAGGCATTTTCCGGGCCGTGCACTACGCTGGCGACGGGCTGTCATACATACCCCTAACTACAACCCTAACCCTCCTGGCAGCTAAGCCTAATTAGGTATAGTTGAAATTTCAATTTTTCTAACAGGGAAGAGTCGATTTCATAAAATTTCATAAGCCCGGAGGGGTGTTCGGTAATTACCCATCACTACTCCAGATAGCTCTTAGGCACTTACTCGTATTCGGTTTCGTTATTTTGGTGGGTGGAAGGCCCTCCTCGTCATAGGACTATGCTCCCGTGAGCTGATCAAGGGTCTCGGTGTTAATTGTCTCGATAAAACAGGCTACGCGCATACGGTCGAGCTTGCCCGAGGGAAGAAGGGGCACGTCGTTGACGGCGACCTACGTCGTGGGAATCATGTACAGCGGCACCGTTTCCGAGAGACGATGCTGAGCCTGGATCAGCAGGCGGGATGCCTCTTTGGAGGTGAAACCCTCGAGTCGATCGGCTCGTTTGGACAAGCCACGAAGGGCGAGCACTGCCACCAGCCGCTTCGCACATAGCCCGTCCTTAGGCAGCACTACGACAGCGTGCTGGACGACCGGATCGGCGCTGAGGTGATAGGCGATCTCGTCCAGCTCTAGTCGTTGACTATTAACCTTTGCTTGGGACGTGTCCTTTCTGCCTATGTATACCATCTCGCTCGACACGGGGTCGCAAATCCGCATCGTCTAAGCTAAATGCCTCGTCTATGGACTACGCTGGGTCTTAGATAAATACGTCGCCCGTCTTAGCCGCGTTGTTGAAACAGCCGGAAGAAAGGGTAGGGCCCTTAATTAACAGCTTACCTACTACTCCTATAAGTGTTAGCCGGTTATAGCTCGCTCGGTCGACGATAAAATACCGACCGATTCCCGTCCCTAAGTTAGCCGGGCCGGATAATCGATATATACGCGGATTAACGGTCGTTACAACGGTATATTCGCTCGGCCTATAGGCATTTACTAAGGTAACCCGGTCGGCCTAGATATTATATAAACCCTTTTAGGGTTAGGTTTTATATTTTTTTTCGTAATTTTATAGTAAATTCGAAATAGTAAAATATATATATTTAGCTACCCGCTCGGTTAAGTACGAACAGGTAGATAAAAGTTATTTAAATACTTAAATATATATATTTAACTACTTACTTAGTTAAGTATAAGCGGGTAAATAAAAGTTATTTTAATACTTAAATATATATATTTAGTTACCCGCTTAGTTAAGTATAAACGGGTAGATAAAAGTTATTAAAATACTTAAATATATATATTTAATTACTTACTTAAGGAAGTATAAGCGGGTAAGTAGGAAGTATAAATAAATAGGAAAAAATATTTAAATAGTAAAAGAATATTTTAATTTTAATTACTAAAGATTATATAAGGATATATCTAGTTAAGATTTAAGAAATCTTAAGGAATATTAAGTTTTAATAACCGGATTAGCTAGAATCTTTTTTTAATATAGCGGTCGCGAAAAATAATAAAGTATAAGTTTTACGGACCGGATTAGTTAAAATATTTCTTTAATATAATAGTTACGAAAAATAATAAAGTATAAGTTATATAAACCGGATTAGCTAAAATAATATTTTAATATAATAATTACGGAAATATAATAAAATATAAGTATAAGTTTTATTATTTAAATAAGTTAAAAAGATTTTTATAAACCCTTTTTAACTTTTCTTATTATTATTATAATATAATATATTTTCTTTATTATATTATTTTTCTTTTTAATTACTATAGTAATAATTTAACTTTTATCTTTTTTTTATATAAAACTATTTTTCTTTTATATTATAACCTTATCCTTTCTTCTTTTCTTTTCTTTTTTTCTTTTTTAATTATTTCCCTTATTAAGGATTAAACCGCCCTTAGAAATATTCTATACTAGAAAGCCTAAAGGTATTACTTTTCTTATCCTTTTAAGATTTATAATATAGGATATATTTTTCTATATATTCTTTTATCTTTAATTTATTTTACTTTCTTAATAAAATCCTTTAAGAAATATAACTATAATTACTATTCTTTAATTTTAAGTATTATAATATATACTTTATCCTATTTTATATATACTTTTAGTTTATTTCGTTTTTTTAATTAACGTAAAATTTCTTTTAAAGTTAAAGGGTAATTACCCTTCCCTTATATAAGGGTTAGGGTTAAAACCTTAAAAGCCGAAGGGTAAATACAGTCACGTGGACGTAGCCCCCGCCCCCGTAGCATAGATGCACAGATAGTCAGATAGCCAGATAGCAGATAGTGGAGAGGTAGGGCAAGCCTGGAAGGGCTTGCACCTATAAGGGTCGTAGTCGCGCGCCTCCGCGCGCCTCGATTCCTTTCCTCTCCAACCTACTATTCTACGAATTAGTTGACATTACCTTTGGCACCTTGCTGCCATCTCCAGATCTACCAGCGCCGTGACAATAGTAGGTTCGACAAACCCGTCCTGAGAAGGTAACAATATCTCCACCGAACCGAACCGACTACCTGCGAAGCGGCTCCCTCGACCAGCCTCGAAGCGAGCTAACTAGAACGATAGCTAAGTCTGTAGCCGAGACGGCCGCGATAGCCGAGACCATGCGTAAGTAAGTACGCTTCGACCCGAACGACCTACTCTTCCCCCCCCGAGGAGCTAGAGCCCCCGATTCCGATCTACGCCGCAGATCCTTAATAGGCGCCCCAGTCGGGGTAACCCCCGCGAACTAAGACGACGCCACGTATACCCTCGTCGACGAGGACGACGAGGACGAGGTTACGAGCTCCCCCGTCTTTACCGCCGAAGACTATAAGACGTAGTACGTGGACAACGAGGCCTTTATAACGTATAACCTAGGCGCCGACGTAATCGCTACCGACCTCTAAGACCGGATCGACGCGGCCGCGGAGTACTACGCTAAGCGTGGCGACGTGTTCCCCTTTAAGTTCCTGTGCCCTGCCGCTAAGGAGTACTTTAAGTGGAAGGAGTTAATTAACTACGATACCTTTAAGGGTATTACGGATAACGACGAGAGCCTATAGGCCTTCTTCCAGGAACTCCGCCTCCGAGCCCTGGCCTTCTCGGCGGCCCTCGAGCAGGGTAAGGAACTATACTCTATCTACCAGAACCTCGCTAAGGTAGGCGCCAACCTACGTACCTAGGGCGAGTACTTCGTACTAAAGAGCGATATCCTCGCTAAGAAGGGTAAACCCTAGAAGAATAAGAAGAAATAGAAGAAGAAGACCCCCGCCCCCGGGGGCGGTAACGCGGCCGGCGGTAACCCGGATAACTCGGACGACGACTCCTCGGACTCCTCCTCCGACAACTCCAGTAGCGACGAGAGTAAGACCAACCAGAACGGCGTAGATTCCCTCGCCGCCCTCGACGAGGCCCTGGACGCCCTCGACGCCGAAAAGACCCGTAGCCGGAAGAAAGATAAGGAGATCGCCGACCTTAAGGCCGCCGTACTCCGATTAACGCTAGCTAACCGAGGCGACTCCCCCTATAGTTCCTACAGTACGAACCTCACGGTAAGGGGTTCGAGGTCTACGAAGCTAGCGGACGTCCCCGTCTTCTATAACGATAACGCTAAGGATACTACTACCTTCGAAACGTAGTACCGTAATATTAAGAACAAGCTCGAGGGTAATTCTAACCATTACCCGACCGATCGACTCCGGATAGCCTATATCGAAGGGCGCCTAGGAGGACGCGCTACCTCCGATCTACAGCCCTACCTCCGTAACTCCTACCCGGACCAGCTAAGGACTAGCGCGGCCCTTATAAAGCACCTATAGAACGAGTACTACGACGATAACATTAAGGAGGACTCCCTTAAGAAGTATAATAACCTCGAGTACCGCCCCGGCGATAATATTAAGGTGTTTAAGAATAAGTTCGTCTGTCTCACTAGAGAAATCCGACGTAACAAGTCCTTATAAAAGGAAGAGTTTAACAGCCGCCTATACGGCAGCCTACAGACTATCCTAACGAGGGACTATATCGATAATAACATAGGCTTTAAGGACTTCGCCCGCCTGACGGTTAAGATCGTTAGTAATTGGAAGCGTAGCTAAGATAAGAAGGACGACTCTAAAAAGAAGCGCGACCGCGAAACCCCTCGCGGCGGCCGGTCCTCGGATAGCAAGAAGAATAACCCGTCCTTACGAGGACCGAAGACCGACTCCTTTACGCGCCCTAGCGCTAAGGAAGCGATAAAGCTTAAGTCCGAGGGTAAGTGTTTCCTATGCCGCGAGAAGGGATATATTACGAAGGACTGTACTAAGGGGGATACGACGTCCAAGGATAAGACCTCCCGTATTAACGCTGTAATCGAGAAGATCTATAAGGAGTCTAAAGGAGATAAGACTAAGGATTCGGAAAACTAGGTACCCTAGGAAACGATAACTCCCTCCTAGGGACGGTATCGGAATAGGCGGAACTAGCTAGTATGGAATATATAGACTTAGAGACGATAAGGAAATTCCTAGGAGGCGTACCCTTCCTAGCCAATAGTACTATAGTTAATAATAATAATTCTATCTCTACTAGCGATACCCTAATCGATACGGGAGTAAATAGCTACATTTTCGTCAGCTATACGTTTGCCGCTAAGCTGTAAGGTCTCGACCTTAACGAGCTATCCTTCCCCGGCATACCCGTAGGATCGTACGACGGCAAGTAAAGAGAGACGATAGCTAAGGCGTTAAAAGGGATACTTCTGGTATAGGGAAAGACCTTTAAGGGCGAGACTATGATGGTTATCGACTGCGCGTACGATGTAATGCTGGGCCTTAAGTGGTTCGAGAAGTACGACGTCCAGACCGACGCCAGATAGCGGCGACTGATCTTCCCCGAAGATAGAGAAGATTACCAACTACGGGAACTAGTCTGGAAGCGAATCGCCGAGTTGGAGAACGCCGCTAAACAATAATAACAATAACTGCTACCTACGCCGAAACCTAGGGCGTCTACGATAGCTGTGCCAGACTAGCCGGACGACCTGAGCCGGACTACGGAGTTAGTAAAGATGGAACGGGCCTTAAAGGGGCTCCCGCCGCCACTACCGGAGCCCCCGGCTGAGAAGCCCTAGAGGAGGGAGGCGAAGCCGGAATAACTACGGGACGTATAAGGCCCGTATACTCTCCGAAGAGATACGATAAGCTGGTACAAGTACCGCCTACCTAACATCGCTATAATCGGCGCGACGGCGTTCCTATACGTTACGCGAAAGTCGGAAGTAGACGTATCCGTTACTAGCCTTAACGAGCTAAATTACTATATCCTAGAAGAGAAGCGTAGAGTCTAGAGGCTTTCCGAGGACGAACCGGAACTCCAGGAAAGAGTATTAAGGGAGGTCCCCTCTTATTACTACGAGTATACCGACGTATTCAGTAAAGTAATCTCTAACGACCTCGCCAAGCGACGAGTATATAACTACAAGATCGAGCTAACAGAAGGAGGCCACCTAGAGGACCTGGGGTATAGTCCGCTGCGAAAGATAACCCTCGAAGAGATAAAGGCTTATAAGAAGTACATTACAGAGAACCTCGAGAAGGGCTTTATCGAGGCGAGCTCCTCGCCGTAGGCCGCCCTTATCTTATTCTCGAGGAAGGCGGACGGAGGCCTACGCTTCTGCGTAGATTACCGACGGCTGAACGCTATTACTAAAAAGGACCGATATCTACTACCGCTAATAGACGAGACACTTACCCGCATCTCTAAGGCTAAGGTCTTCTCTAAGATCGATATCCGCCAAGCCTTCCATAAGATACGGATAGACATTGACTACGAAACCCTTACAACCTTCTATACTAGATACGGGGTATATAAGTATAAGGTTATACCGTTCGGGCTGACTAATAGCCCCGTAACTTTCCAGAGGTTTATTAACGATACGATACTAGGGTATATCGACGACTTCGTTAGCGCTTATATCGATGATATCCTTATCTACTCCGAGAATAAGAAGGACTACGAGGAATACGTTAAGAAAGTGCTGGCCTACCTAAGAGAGGCCGGACTATAAGTAGACCTAAAGAAGTACGAGTTCTACGTTACAAAAACGAAATACCTAGGGTTTATCGTAGGGGTTGACGGCCTCGCCGTAAACCCCTAGAAAGTGGACGCTGTTAGAGACTAGGGAACCCCGAAGAACCTGAAAGGAGTACAGGCCTTCCTAGGGTTCTACAACTTCTATAGGAGATTTATCCACGAGTACGGGCGGATCGTACGCCCTCTTACTAACCTTACGAAGAAGGGAGAAGACTTTAACTAATTAAAAGCGTACTAAGAAGCCTTCGACGAGCTTAAGACTAGGCTACTCTAGGCGCTAGTACTGGCCCATTTCGAGCACGGCCGACTAACGAAGGTCGAAACGGACGCCTTAGACGGTGTATTAGCCGGAGTCCTTTCGTAGAAGCTGGAATCCGATAGGGACTAGTACCCCGTTATATACTTCTCCGAGACTATACAGGGTATGGAATATAACTACGCTATCTACGACAAGGAACTCCTAGCCGTCGTCCGCGCCCTTATCTACTAAAGGGCCGAACTCGTAGGTCTGTAAGACCTATTCCTCGTTATTACAGATTACTAAGTACTCGAATACTTTAGCATAAAAAAGCTCCTTAATCTCCGATAGGCCGGCTAGGTGGAACTCCTCGCCTAGTACTATTTTACTATTACCTATCGACCGGGCTTCAAGAACGCCGCGGCCGATGCCCTATCGAGAAAGGCTAAAGACCTTAAAACATAGTAGGATAGGAAGGACGCCTAGCGTACCCTACGGATATTCCGACCTCTTAAAGGGGGGGAGGACGAAACCACGGAGCACCTTACAAATACGCTATTAATAATCGGCCCCGTAGAATACCCGATGATAACGCTATCGATAATCGACACTACTACTATTTGCGACGTCTCCGTAGCGAATATAGAGATAGGAGTACTCCTGGTTAATGCTATTCTATAGGCGAACTAGACTAGCGAGTTATTAGCCGAATACCGTAGGAGGGCTAGGGAAGACGAGGATAGCGACTTTATAATAATGGACGAACGAATCCTTCTTAAGAGCGGCTACTTAGTAGTACCCGACGAGGACTTTCTAAGGACCAGAATCGTAGAAGAAATATACGTAAGAAAGGTTACAGTACACCCCGGTAAGAATAAGACTAAGAAGATAGTTACAGCCAGGTATTAGTAGCCCGGTATAGCTGGTTTTATAGACCGCTACGTAGGTAATTACCTGACGTATATCTCCTCGAAGGTGCCGAGAGATAAGACGCCGGGTTTGCTTAACCCGCTCCCCATCCCCTTAAGGGGGTAGTCCGACCTCGTCGTCGACTTTAAAAAGATGCCCTAAGACGACGACGGATATAATAATACCTTCGTAGTAATCGATAGGCTAAGTAAACAGCTATGGACAACACCTTACCGAGATACCGTAACCGCTAAAGACGCGGTATAGATATACTATAACGGGCCCTTTAGGATATACGGGCTGCCGAGGTCCGTCGTTAGCGACAGAGGCCCTTAGTTTATCGCCGCGTTTACAGACGAGATGTTTAAACTTATTAGAACGGAATAGAGACTCGCCTTAGCAGGCTACTCGTAGACCGTCGGCTAGGCCGAGATTATAAACGAGTACCTGGACTAGCGCCTCCGGCTATTCGTAAACTACTACTAGACCGACTAGTCGAAAGCTCTCCCCGCGATAGACGTAGCCCAGGCGAGCGTACCTTACGATAGTATAGGACTCTCCCCCTACGAGGTCCTAAAAGGGTTCCCCATACCCCTACACTTTAACTGGGAAAATAGGACCCTACTAGGAGATCTATCTGTAAAAGAAAGACTGAACCGGGACGAAGCTTAGCAGATAGCCAAGACCGTCTATGAGTATATAGATACGGCAAAAGCGGTTATCGCTAAGAGCCAGGAGAGATATAAAGCGGCGGCCGATAGGAAGCGCCGCCCCCTAGATTTCGATATCGGCGACTAGGTATTTATTCTGAAGAAGGCTAGGACCGGCACGGATCGCCCTAGCGACAAGCTGGACTACCCGCTTACACGCCGGCACTATAAGATCCTCGCTAGGGATAGCGATACCTTCTAATTAGATATACCGAAGTCGTGGAAGGGCTTAGACAAGTTCTACGCTAATAGGTTAAGGCGATATCCTAATAACCCCGTGCCAGGCCAGGCTACGGAGCAGCCAGAGGCCGAGGAGGTCGACGGCGAGGAATAGTGGGAAGTCGACAAGGTCGTAGCATCTAGAATACACCGCGGCCGAGTCTAATACCAAGCCGATTAGAAGGGCTACGATCCAGACCTAGAGTAGTACGACGCAGACAACTTTAAGGAATCCCTATTCGCGCTACGAGACTTCTACGCCGCCAACCTATCCAAACCCCTATTACTGCGACTTCAGGAATGGATTAAAGCCGCCGAGGAGGACCGTTTCGAGCCCCCGTACGAGGACGATAATAAAGCGGGAGGCGTGGGAGTTAAGGGTGGCGGATTAAGGCGATCTATCAGGAAGGTCCGTGGTAAGTGATGGACTGGTTTTCTGGAAAAAATCGATATCGCGAAGTCGTGAGGACGGATGGCGTAGTAGTTAAGGGATTAAGGGCCCCGGAGACACTGTTGCCACCAGACTCCGAGGGTACCCCTCCTCTGCCTGGAAAACGCTTCGAAGACTGCAGTTCGATCCCCGGCTGGGCCGGGAACCTTGTTTTTTTTTCGAGTTCGAGGCGAACTCTCCTTTTTTGGGGGGGTAGTTACGTGGACGTAGCCCCCGCCCCCGTGGCACAGATGCATAGATAGTCAGATAGCCAGATAGCAGATAGTGGAGAGGTAGGGCAAGCCTGGAAGGGCTTACACCCACAAGGGTCGCAGTCGCGCGCCTCCGCGCGCCTCGATTCCTTTCCTCTCCAACCTACTATTCTACGAATTAGTTAACATCACCTTTGGCACCTTGCTGCCATCTCCAGATCTGCCAGCGCCGTGACAAATACCCTTTTCCTTTTTTTATAATCTACTTTTTAAGTTTTTCCGTAAGTTACTTTAACTTTACTACTTTTACTTATTTAATATTATCTCTTTAAAGTATATATATAATTAATATTCCTAATTTTAAGGGTTACTACCTTATTTTATATATACTACCCGTTATTATTTTTACTTTTTAAATTAATAATAAATTCCTTTTAAAGTTAAAGGGTAATTACCTTTCCTATATATAAGAATTAAAGTTAAACCTTTAAAAGTTAAAAGGTAAATACTCTTCGGATATATAAGGGTTAAGGATTAAAACTTTAAAAGCTTAAAGGTAAATACCCTTCTTATATCTTAACGGATTACTTTAACCTTTAAGATCTTCGTTACTAGTAAGTAATATAAAATCCTTTTAATATTACTTCTTATTAATTAAATTTTTAAAATACGGAGAACTTCCTTATTCTTTTTTATTATTATAACTTCGAGACTATAAACTTAAATCTTAAACGGCTTTAATAATATAAATATAAAGTTCGCCGAAGATATATTTAACTTAAATAACGTTAATAAGGATAATAACCGTTAAAGCTTATAAGAGGGTATTAACTTAGATAACGCCGATTTAGTAAGCGTTTAAAAGAATTATATATAAAACGATATATTTACTTAAGTTTAAAGTAAGTTAGGATAAAACGAAATTATATTATCTATATATATATTATTATATTTTAACGAAAACCTTATTTACTAGTTTAAGACGAAACCCGATTATACTAAAAGGATTATACGGTAAGTTATTATTATCCTTCGTTAAAGTATTATTCCTTATAGTAATTCCGTTTATATTCGCGAAATTAATTATTAAAATCTTTACGATACTTACTACCTAATTAATAATATATTTAAATTATCTTCCGGCTTTTAAGACGCGTTATAGTCTAAGTAAGCGGAGGTTATTAGTTTAAACCGTAATTAATTAACCTCCTTCGAATCCTCGGAAACTTAAAGGAAACGAAAGAACTTACCTTTTACCGATTATTTTTAAACTATCTTTACCGGTACCTTAAATTTACCTTAAGATCCGGAAATCTATCTTTATCTTAGTAACGACCCGGAGTATATAATAAAACTTATTTCCTAGGATATTAACTTTTCGATAATAATTTTCCTTAACCTTTCCTAGATTCCCGGTATACTTTAATACCTTATAACTCTTATACGGATTAAGTATTTTAAAAAGATAATTTATATTATAATTAAAGTTAACGTTATAAGTAAAGATTACTTTATTAAAGGGTATAAACTTAAGGATATTAAGCTTTACCGGCTTCCTTACTATAAATTTAATTAAGTTAATAATAAAACTATTTATATCGTCTTTCCTCGTATATACCGGATTATAATAACTACGGTTTTAAAGTTAATTAATATATAATATATTATTTTATTTAATAAAGTTATCTTTCCTTCCTTAAAAACCTTAAGCGCTTCCGTTATATATTATCTTCCTATTTTATTTAATATAGTACTTATTAGTTTTAATATTTATAAGTAATAATTTATTAACGATAAGGAACCTTAGTACTCCTTATTTTATATCGATATCTCTTTAACGAATTTTTTATTCTTCTAAGAGTAAATAAAGATAAGATTAACTTTAATTACTAGCCCGAATAACTTACTTTAGTAATTTAACGACTACTTTTTCCTTTATAATTAAGTAAGTTATAAACTTTAATTTCGGACCGACTAAACGCCTTCGTTTACTTTATAATAGTACTTCGATACGTTAATTAACGATATATACTACTTTTAATCTAACGAAGTCCTTAAAAAAACTTAAGGGTAGTAAGAATTATAATAATATCTTAATATCGCTACCGAGATTCTCCTTAATAAAACTAAAGAAGAAGGATATATACTACTCCCTTACTATTATAGGCTTTACCTACTCCTTAGTTATAGTATCTATAGTTATATAGTTATATAACCTAGGTTAGGTAACACTAGCTAGGTTACGTAGTCGGGAGTTAGCCTACGCCTCGAGAGCTTACCTCTCGTAACCCTTACGCCCTAGACTTATACTAACCCTAAAGGCTTAAGGTTAGGAAATCTTTTTTTAGGTTAAAAGTTTTCGGTATTTAGGTCTTAGAAAAATTAACTCTAGGTAATACAAACATCTAGTTATCGCTACTATATTAAATTTCCAGCAGTCTAGCCTTATAGGTAACCTAGAGGCTCCTACTACCGTCGTTTATAAATACTAAGCAAATAATATAATATATATAGATTCCTAATATTAGGTATAGGCTGTTAAGAATAGACTAACGTTAGTAAATACTAAATTTATACCTTTAAAATAGTATATCTAGACTAATATATATAAGCTAACTAATCTTAGTTATTAATATTATTTTCCTTATTAAAGTCTTATATATACTAATAAGTATCGGCTAGTAAATATTAGCTATAGAAATCTACTTATATCGCTATAGTCCAGTACGGGCTAACAAGTATAGGCCAGTAAACCTTAGGGATAAAAGTTAAATTTATATCGCTAAGGTCTAGCACGGGCTAATAAGTATAAGCTAATAAACCTTAGCGATAGAAATTAATTTCTATCGCTAAGGTCTAGTATAGGTTAATAAGTATAGGCTAGTAAACCTTAGCGATAGAAATTAATTTCTATCGCTAAGGTCTAGTACAAGCTAATAAGTATAGGCTAATAAACCTTAGTAACAAAAATTAATTTCTATCGCTAAGGTTTAGTACGGGCTAATAAGTATAGGCCGGTAAACTTTAGCGATAGAAATTAATTTCTATTACTAAGGACTAATACGGGTTTAAGTACTAGCTTATCGTCTTAATCTTAAAAGATTATAAGTAAACTAAAAATAAAGTACGTTCTAATAGTAAAGTTTAAGGAGAAAGAGAAGAAAGAAAGTAGGAATAAGAATAGAAGGAGGGAGTAGATAAGAGCGAAACCCCTATATATAGTCCTATTAATATTAACGCGTTATATTTATATACCTAGACTTTTAGGACGCGTTCTTTATTTCGGAAAATCGCCCCTTTTTTTTTTTACCTTCGGCTACGATCTTATACGTTAGATGTAAGCGATCCTCGGTAACTACTTCGGTTAGGGTAGTCGCTTACCCGATAGGCGCTTTAGTAGTAAGCCTCTTCTAACCTTATAAGTATATCTCGACGATAACGATAAACCTATAAGAGCGACCCTCGTTAATAGCTTTAGTTAGGGTAGTTACTCGCCTATAACTCCTTTATCTTATAAACGCTTTAGTAGTAAGCTTCTTCTAACCTTATAAGTATATCTCGACGATAACGATAAGCCTATAAGAGTAACCCTCGCTAATAGCTTTAGTTAGGGTAGTCGCTTGCCCGTAACTTCTCCGTCTCGTAAGCGCTTTAGTAGTAAGCCTCTTCTAGCCTTATAAGTATATTTTCGGTTCTTAATAACGACTCTCGCTAATAGCTTATACGATCGCCTTTATAGCGCTAGCTCTCTTTTCCTTAACCCCCTCGCCTAGAATATATATACTATTACCTTACGGCGTATTATATTACGGTATAGGCCGTTACGGTACGAACCCTTACGGTACGAACCCTTATAGCGTAGACCCTTACGGCGTATTACCTTACGGCGTATTACCTCCCGGCGTAAGCCGTTACGGCGTATTACCTCCTAGCGCGGGCCGTTACGGTACGAACCCTTACGGTATAAACCCTTATAACGCGGACCTTTACGGTATATTACCTTACGGCGGCGTATTACCTTACGGCGTATTACTTTCCGGCGCGAGCCGTTATAGTATATTATATTACGGCGCGGGCCGTTACGGTACGAACCCTTATAGTACAGACCCTTATAACGTATTACCTTACGGCGTATTACCTCCCGGCGCGAGACGTTACGGTATATTACCTCTCGGCGTAGGCCGTTACGGTATAAACCCTTACGGTATAAACCCTTATAGTATAGACCCTTACGGCGGCGTATTACCTTACGGCGTATTATATTATTATATAAGGGTATATCTAGTTAGGATTTAAGAAATCTTAAGGAATATTAGGTTTTAATAACCGGATTAGCCAGAATTTTTTTTTAACGTAGCGGTCGCGAAAAACAATAAAGTATAAGTTTTACGGACCGGATCAGCCAGAATTTTTTTTTAACGTAGCGGTCGTAAAAAATAATAAAGTATAAGTTTTACGGACCGGATTAGCTAGAATATTTTTTTAACGTAGCGGTCGTAAAAAATAATAAAGTATAAGTTTTACGGACCGGATTAGCCAGAATAATATTTTAACGTAGCGGTTACGGAAATATAATAAAGTATAAGTATAAGTTCTATTACCTAGATAAGTTAAGAAGATTTTTATAAACCCCCTTTAGCTCTTCCTATTATTATTACAATATAATATATTTTCTTTATTATACTATTTTTTTTTTTAGTTATTATGGTAATAATCTAACCCTTATCTCTTTTTTTATATAAAACTATTTTTCTTTTATATCGTAGTCCTATACTTTTCTTCTCCTCTTTTCTTTTTTTCTCTTCTAACTATTTCCCCTACTAGGGACTAAACCGCCCCCGGAAGTATTTTTTACTAGAAAACCGAAGGGTATTACCCTTCCTATCCCGTTAAGATCTATAGTACGGGATATATTTTTCCGTAAGTTCTTTTATCTTTAATTTATTCTACCTCCTTAATAAAATCCTCTAGGAAGTATAACTATAATTACTATTCCCTAATTCTAAGTATTACGATATATATCTTATCCTGTTCTATATATACCTTTATTCTATTTCGTTTTTTTAACTAATATAAAATTTCTTTTAGAGCTAAAGGGTAATTACCCTTCCCCTATATAAGGGTTAGGGTTGGAACCTTAAAAGCAGAAGGGTAAATACCCTTCCTCTCCTTTTGTAATCTACTTTCTAAGTTTTTCCGTAAGTTACTTTAGCTTTACTACTTTTACTTATCTAATATTATCTCTTTAAAGTATATATATAACTAGTATTCCTAATTCTAGGGGTTACTACCCTATTCCGTATATACTACCCGTTATTATTTTTACTTTTTAAACTAATAATAGATTCCTTTTAAAGCTAAAGGGTAATTACCCTTCCTATATATAAGGGTTAGGGTTAAACCCTTAAAAGCCGAAGGGTAAATACCCTTTAGATATTAAAGGGTTAGGGGTCGAAACCTTAAAAGCCTAAGGGTAAATACCCTTCCTATATCCTAGCGGATTACTTTAACCTTTAAGATCTTCGTTACTAGTAAGTAATATAAAGTCCTTTTAATATTACTTCTTACTAATTAAATTTTTAGAATACGGAGAACTTCCTTATTCCTCTCTATTATTATAGCTTCGAGACTATAAACTTAAATCTTAGACGGCTTTAATAATATAGATATAGAGTTCGCCGAAGATATATTTAACTTAGACGATACCGATAAGGATAACGATTGTTAAAGCCTATAAGGCGGTATTAACTTAGACGACGCCGAGTTAGTAGGCGCTTAGGAGAACCGCGTATAAGATAATATATTCGCCTAGGTTTAAAGTAGGCTAGGACGAAACGAGATTATATTATTTATATATATACCGTTATATTTTAACGAGGACCTTATTTAATAGCTTAAAACGGAACCCGATTATACTAAAAGGATTATACGGCGGGTTATTATTATCCTTCGTCGGGGTATTATTCCCTATAGTAATTCCGCTTACGTTAGCGAAATCGATTATCGGAATCTCTACGATACCTACTACCCGATTAACGATATATTTAAACTATCTTCCGGCCCTTAAGACGCGTTACGGTCTAAGTAGGCGGAGGCTATTAGTTTAAACCGTAATCGATTAGCCCCCTTCGAATCCTTAGAAACCTAGGGGAAACGAAAGAACTTACCCCTTACCGATTATTTTCGGACCGTCTTTACTAGTACCTTAAATTTACCCTAAGATCCGGAAATTTACTTTTATCTTAGTAACGACCGGGAGTGTATAATAAAACCTATTTCCTAGGATATTAACTCTTCGATAATAATTTTCCCCGACCTTTCCTAGATTCGCGGTATACTTTAATATCTCGTAACCCTTACGTAGACTAAGTATCTTAAAAAGACGGTTTATATTATAGCTAAGGTTAACGTTATAAGTAACGATTACCTTACTAAAGGGTACGAACTCAAGGATATTAAGCTTTACCGGCTTCCCTATTATAAGTTCGGTTAAGTTAATAGTAAAAATGTTTATATTATCTTTCCTCGTATATACCGGACTCCGATAACTACGGTCCCGAAGTTAACTAATATATAATACGCTATTCTATTTAATAAGGTTATCCTTCCCTCCCTAAAAACCTTAGGCGATTCTGTTATATACTATCTTCCTATTTTATTCGACGCGGTACTTACTAGCTTTAATACCTATAAGTAATAATCTACTAACGATAAGAAACCCTAGTACTTCCCGTCTTATATCGATATCTCTTTAACGAATCTTCTACTCTTCTAGGAGTAGATAGAGATAAGACTAGCTTTAATTACTAGCCCGAATAACCCGCTTTAGTAATTTAGCGACTACTTTTTCTTTTATAACTAGGTAGGCTATAAACTCTAATTTCGGACCGACTAAGCGCCTTCGTTTACTTTATAGTAGTACTTCGATACGTTAACTAACGATATATACTACTTCTAATCCGACGAAGTCCCTAAAAGAACTTAAGGGTAGTAAGAACTATAATAATACCTTAACATCGCTACCGAGATTCTCCCTAATAGGACTAAAGAAGGAGGATATATACTACTCCCTCGCCGTTACTACTAGTATAATACCCTTTAGTTTCTTATTAACTACGACTCCTATAAGTCTCTCGGGATCCTAAAGCTAGGCGAACTAAAACTTATAAATCCTCCGAGAAAGGTTAAAACGGCTTAGGAATAGCCGTTATATAACCTCCGGGATATAGCCTTAGTTATATACGAACCTCCTTTATTATCTTTACTTTGGAAATATAGTATCCGTTATATCTAGAGTTATTTAGTTACCGAAGAGTTATTTAGGAGAACTAGGAAAATCCTATTTAACCGGGCCGGGCTTAACTATATCGTCTACTTAGAATGTTAGTAGTATACTATCGTTATAACGGTAAAGTATACTAAGCTTTCGTAAAAGGGGGTCTTCTCTTTATTCGAGAACGACGTTAAGTATCTCTAGTCGATATTACGATAAGATTTTAATAACTTTAGTTACTATATTAAGCTTCGCGTTAGTACCGAGCTTACTTTACTTATTTAAGTAGTAGATACGGAGTATTATAAAGGTCTTTACCTATTAAATAATATAAACTTTACTAAGGTTCCTAAGGGAGAGGATAAGGTTAATCCTAATATTCCTTATTAGTAAGAGTTAAAGGTATTTTACCTTAGTATATTCGATATTACTAACCCCGCTTAATAGGTATAACCTTACGAAGAGTTTTTATACTATAGATATTTCGCTATTTCTAATACTCTTTTCGTCCGATTCCTTAAAGGGAATATCGATAAATATATTAAAGCCTTAAACGTTATACGGTATTATTATAGGACCGTAGATCCTATCGCTCGGGTATTATAAGGAACTACTAATCTATTCTATCTCCTTCTACTCTCTTTACGCTACTTTATCTCGATATTTAACCCCTACCGATCCTACCTACTTCTAAATCGCCTTAGTCGAGATACTAATACTTAGGGTAAAGGAGAGGAACCTGGAATCTAGAAATATCCTGGAATAGGTATAGCGAAAATTCTCTTAGAAACCGGCTTTACCTTTTAACTAGATATTATAGATTAGGAGAAATTTACTATTAAGGAGGAGTTTAACGGTATACTTACGATCCCCGATTATACCTTCCGGACGAACCGGTATCGAGTCCTCTATTAAGTAACTATTAGCTAGTAGTTGGATAAGTTCCTTACGCTTTTAAAGGACTATTAGAAGTTCGATACGCTTTAGAAGGAATTTATCCTTAAGGGGATTATGGACTTTCTCCTACGAAGCCTACGCTACGATACGTTAATAAAGCTTTTTACGGATCCGAGGGAATTTACGGAAGCGTATAAGGCTGTTATCGTCGATAAAACTATATCCTTTACCTTTTAAGGCCTTTCCGTTATTATTAAAGAGTACGCTAATAGGATAAAGATACGCCTTATTTATACCTTTAGTACTAGGAAATCGAAGATATTTAAGCCTAGTATTATTACCTACCTATAATAGCTATAGCTTTCCCCGATATACCCTTACTTTAATATAGAGTAGGTAACGAATAAGGCGATAAGGTAGAATTAAATCTAAAGACTTTCCTACTTCGTCGACTACTAGTTAATATACGCCGCGCTCTCTTAGATCGACGATAGTACCCTTAATAAACCGAATCTATTCGGGCTCTTATATTACCGGATATTAAAGTAGTATAACGCGATGCCTTTACTAACGAACGGAACTTTAATCTCGATATACGAAGGTATACGGAATATTATTACTTAGCGTTACGACCTAAAGCGCGAGTTTTAGCTAACTAGTTACTTTCTATAAGATAATACCTTTAGGGTTACCCTACTTATATTAGCCCCCCCCGATAATATACCGCTAAAGCCGAGACCTCGATATATAAGGATAATTTATAACTACGAAGAGTTCGAAGCCTACCTTTATACGGACGACTTAGTTACCTTTATAACTTCTTTTAGCCGGATAAACTAAATAGCCGAATACCTTAATAAATAGTTTAAAGGCTTCCGGTAATAACCCGTTCCCCCTAAAGTTAAGATAAGAGCTTTTATCGCTAAACTCCTTTTCGACGCCGATAATACCTTAAAGCTTATTACAAAAGTAACTAAACCCGCCTATAACCCTAAGGCTATAAACGTATAAACCGAATCCTAGTTATATATATATAGTATTAACCGATTAATAATAAAGATAAACTAATATAGTTATTTAGTTTAAGATTCCTTTACTTCTTATATATTACATTCTCTCTTAGTCTATATCGTTTTTATTTTTCCTTACTTCCTTTCTATTATTCCGAGAAAAAAAAACTAAGCCTAAGGGTATTTACCCTTTAGTTATAAAAAAAATTCCTATATATCGAGAATATTATATCTTATCTTCCTTAACTAGTTACTCTCGATCTAATATTACATTATTTATAAAGTAGTAAGAGAAAGCTAAAATTTAAATACCCTTTTACTCTCGGAAAGGCCTAAAGGTAAATACCCTTTAAATATCGAGAAAGTATAATAGTAAGTATCCTATAGGTTTCGGGAGAGCCGAAAAATAAATACTTTATAACTCGAGAGAGAGCCTAAGGGTAAATACCTTTTCTATATAGAAAAAGTATAATAGTAAGTACCCTATAGGTTTCGGGATAGCTGAAAAAAAAATACCCTTTAGGTTTCGGGAAAGCCTAAGGGTAAATACCTTTTAGCTCTTTAAGTTAAGATTATCTTACCTTATCTTATCGTATAGCCTAAGTATTTAACCTTAATATAAAAACCCTATTACTATAACTTAATTAAAGTATTAAGGGTACCCTACCTATATTAACCTTAATTATTCGTATATAATTTAATTTCCCTTTTCCAAACCCTTTTATCTACTTTACCTAAAGTATCCGTTAAAATCGCCCCTTTATAGTTAGTTACTACTATACTATAACTATAACTATTTATTACTTAGCGGAAAACCTTTTATCTAATAAAGATATTAAGTCGCTTCGCCGGGGTACGAACCTAGCGCCTTATTTTCTCCCGACTATCGTTAAATAAGTTACCGTAAAAGCGACTCGCGGGCGCCGACCCTCCGGAGGACCCCCTTTACTCTTAATCTCGACTATTATTAAATAAGCTACCGTAAAAGCGACTCGTAGGCGCCGACCCTCCGGAAAACCCCCCTCGCTTTTAATCTTAACTACGCCTTAAAACCCTTAATCTCCAGGAACCTATATCCTTACCCTTAAGCTAAGCGTAAGACTAGTTACCTTTAAAGGACCTTAAAGACCTTCCGGTTCGTATATTTAAAGAGCGAGTCTTATTTTTCTAGCTGTTCTTTAAGGAACTTAAGGCTTGTATACGGGATAAAACGCTCGTTTAAGATAAGAAAAGATATTTTATTATTAAAACGGTTTATAGTTTTATAAAGGGACTAGATATCGAATCCGTTATATTTACGATAGTCGCTAAGGCGCTTTACTATTTTACGACTAAACTTACCGATAATCCCTTAGCCTTTATTACCCCGGGAATTAAAGAGATTTTAGGACCCCCTTTAGCTAGTATTAAGCTAACTTAAACGATATCTTTATAACCGTTATAGTTTAGAACGAATCTTCTTAGGGTAAATTCTAGTACTAGTTTAGTATAAAGGACGTAACTAGCCTAGTATATCTTGTTTACGCCTTTCGATAAAGATCCTACTATACTACTCGACCCTATATAGCTAAAGTAGCGTTCGAAGCTATAGTAAGGAGATTAGGATAAGACTAAGGAGTTAACGGGGGTTATACGTATTCTAAGTAATACTCTTAAGTCTTCTCGACTAAGGCGGAAAGGTTAACCTACCTTTAACGAAGTTTATAAACTTCTTTATAGTTAGCCTCTTTTATAGACTATATTAAGTTATACTAGTAGTTCTAATACTACCGAAGTCTTACGATAACTTATTACTAAGCTCCGGGCTTAGTCGGCTTCCCTTACCTAAGACTTCCCTAATACCGATATCGCTATCCTCGGAAGGTTATTTCTTTTCGATATCTTTAGTAAGGCTGGATAAGACCGAGTTCTTTAACTAGTAAAAGCTATTAGCTATAAGGCTAAGGCCGTATTTTTAGGCTAATCTCGGGTAAAGGAGTTTATAGTAAGGCTTAACTTTAAGATATAGCTAAAGCTCGTTATATTAATTCGGAATTTTAGGGACGTATAGCTATCGGAGAATAACCTCCGACTTAGTATCGGGAGCCTTCGATTATCTAATATATCGAAGAAGGTTAAGCTAGTTTAAAAGTAGGACCGCCTTACTTATCTACTAAGAGATAAAGAAACGGCGTTATCTAACTTTATTAGGGAGGAAGGCTTTAAAGTAAAGAAGCGCGGGGGTTTCTCTAGTCTCCTTAATTTGTATATATCGATAAGGTTAGGACTTTCTTATCCTAAGAAGAAGAAGAGGAAGGGTTTATAAGAGGGAGGTAGTAAGGAGGAGGGGGGCGGGGAGGAGGAGGGGGGTAGGGAGGATATAAGTCTAGAATAGGGGAGGGATCTTAATGGAAAGGGGAAAGAGGCCGATAAAACGTAAGTATAAGAGAAGGTAACGAAGCTTAAATTACTTTAGAGCTTAACGGATCGATTCTACCGCTAAAGGCTAATAGTAATCCTCGTCGAAGCCTTTAGTCCCGGTATCTACCCTTTCTTACCTGATTCGGAAAAATTGTTTACGTAATACTTTAAAGGCCTATCGTTAAATAGGCCGTTAAAGAAGGATAAGAAGTTAAAGATTATAGTCGGGATACTACGTACTTATTACCCGACTATTTAAGAAGTTTGTAACTATTACGACTAGACCTTCGTCTAACCTCTCTTAGCTGGAATATAACTAGTTTATCCTCTCTTATACGAGGCCTACGATAAAAGGTATATATTTAACTAGCCTACGAGACGCTTGTAACTAGGGAAGGAAACCGATAAGAGGCCGAAAGACGACGAAGGTAATAGCGAACGTAGCGACGATATAGTTTATATAGAGGACGATAACGAGGATAATTACTAATTCGATAGTAACTAGTTTAGGGAGAGAGTAATACTTAGGAGTATAGCGTTAGGTATATTCGTACTTTTATATTTAGTATTTTTATTATTATTCTAGATAGGATAGTATAACTATAATATATTTATTACTCTTTTATTATAAATTTACATATATATGAAAAACTAAAGGGTAATTACCCTTAAGCTATAAAACCTAAATCTATTAATAGGGCTTTATATTAAGTAAGTTCTCGGATATAATTTACTTTACGGGATTTGTGATATTAGAACTTTTAACCTTCCTTAAACCTAATTATCTTCCTAATATTTAAAGGGATTTTATTCGAGTTATTATAAAGTTATCTATATCGTAGTAAACCGGTTAGTATTAACTTATACGAGGACCTTTATACTACCCTTTAGTAGATAGATTAATAAGTAAACGTAGGAGAAGGTTGTATTTCTACTATACTAAATAGAAGTTCCTAGTCTTTAGTCCTTAAGCTAAAGGGTAAATACCTTTCCGATTCGCTATATCGACTACCTCCTCGTACTTATAAGGAAATAGTAATAAAGGTTTACTAAAGGAGTACTTTTAACCCCGCTTTTATATTCCCTTTACTCGCCCTTTACCTTTCCTTTAACTTTAGTAGCCTTCTTAGTAACTTTAACTATCGAGGTAGTCTTCTTTAAGGGAGTCGAATCTATTTACTCCTCCTTGGTTAAGGAACGGGTACGCTTTATACCGGTACCCTCCTTATAGAGGAAGTTAAATAAGGGAGGAGCGACCTTACTGGCCTAACCTACTAGGGGTAAATTAGTTTATAGGCTAGGGAGTATCGTATTATAATAGGTATCGTATACCTTTCTTAGTACTAATCCGGGTATACTTTATAGGCTTTATAGCTATAGACCTATCCGTAAATATAACCTCCGGCGACGAAGAGAGTTCGGTATCGGTATCCTTTTTAGCCTCCGAATCGGATTCGTACTTATCGGGCTAGGGTAGAGCGAACTCTACCTCCTCGTCTATAGCTATTATATGTTAGAGTACCGACCAGGAAATTAGAAGTTAATATATACTATTATTTAAAAGCTCCTTTAGTATATACGGCTCGACGCTGGAAACGAAGAAAAAATTCGCTAGGTAATGGAAACTACGGAAAAGAGCTTTTATCTCGGCGTAGTCGCCGATATCCGATATTATAAGGATTAAGTAGTCGGATTAAAGGGTTTTGTTAACAGGGGATTATCGACGTATTTTAGGTAAAATTTACTACGAGGGGGTATAGTAGATATAAGGATTAAGGGCGGGGTTAGGAAGATTTTTTTAAGGGTTTTTACTAACGTAGAGAATTCTTTTTCGAATATATAGCTAGGGAAAAGAGTTTATTACTTAATTCCTAACTTTACTTTTTACTTATAATAAATCTATATTATAAATATTATCTCCTTTATCTAAAAATCTACCTTAAATACGACTTAAATCGATGTCGGATCCTTTTTACTAATCTAAGATCCGTCCCTAGAATAGTAACCCGCTTCGTATAGATAGCTAAGAGTTATATATCCTTTAGTAAATTAACGATTATCGCCTCGGCGAACTCCTAAAGCCCGTTTATAGCCTCCCTTTACTACTAAAGCTCCCTTCCTTCCCCGGTTATTTTACCGGCGATTTCTCGAACCTTTATAAAGTATTTTAGTATTATGAAAAAAAAGGATAGTATTTTAAGATCCCTACTAGCCTAGCAAAATTAATTTTACAAATTAAGAGGTTATATCCTTTCTAAAGCTTTTAAATCTCCTATAATACGAGATTAGTCCTTCTACGCTTCCTAGGCTTCCTGGAAACGTTCGTAACGGAAGCTTTACGAGGACCCTTTCTAGCGAATATCTTACGCGTAACCTACTTCGTATATACTATAATAAGGGAGAGAGTAAAACGATATATCGGTAGTAGGGAAAAGCGCCTATATACGTTAATAGGGCTTTATTAGTACCGTTATTAGGTGTTAGGAAAAAGGGAAATAGGTTAGGGAGGTTGGAAAATTTAGGTAATAGGGAAAAGGAATTATATTATATAACGTTAGCGCTATTATACGTAATACCGTAAAATTATTAGCCCGTATATAGCTCTATAATACAGGATAGTAATTTCCCCTCCTTTATATTTAAGTTTAAAGCTAAGTATAGTATAATTTAAGGAAAGGGGAAGGTTTACTACCCCTAAAACTTATTTCTTTATCTTCTTGTACGGGCTCTCGACTCCTTCTATACTATCGATCCCGAGTAAGCGAAAACTATTAAATATAGGTAATTTAAAGTCTTTATCCAGCTCGCCCGTTATATATACCCCTTATAGATCCTTATTATTATAGCTACCCTCCGTCTACTTACTAGCCTCCTTCTACTTACTAGCCTCCTTTTACTTACTAGCCTCCTTTTACTTACTAGCCTCCCCCTATTCCTTTTTATTATAGTCTATATCGTTATTATCGACGATAAACTTATCGTCGGACTACTCGTTAGACGGGTCTTTAGGAATACTAGCCTAACGCTTATATATTATAGTAGCGACCTTATCGATATCGTTAAATTTAATAGTAAACGGTTCCTAGTCGAAAACTATACCGATTATTAGTATCTTAGTAAAGTTATAAGGGGAACGGTAAACCTTAGCATACTAGCGAGAACGCGTCGCGAATTTTTAAACTATTCTTTTTAGCCTCGGTTATAACTACTATAAAGCTTTCGACTAACGTTTCGTTCTACTTCTTCGCTCTCTTAGACTTTTTATCTTTTAATAGCCTTAGCGGTAAAGGTATCCTAGTAGCTAGCGTTAGACGTCTAGCTACTAGAAGTACGATCGTAAAAGTATATTAAAAGGAAGAGGAAGTATATTAATATAATTACATATAGATATTAGTTTTATAAATCTACTTAAAGGCTATGTACTATTAACTCTACTTTAAAGCTTTAACCTACCGCGTTAGCTTAACGGTAATATACTTAAAGAGCTAAAGGGTAATTACCCTTCCCCTCGGTATAAAAACCCTATAATTTCCCTAACTCTACTCCTTAATACCTATAACTACTAATTACAAGCGGCCCGTAAAGACCGTTACCTTACCTTATATTTTCTTAATAGCCCTACTTCTTCGCGTACCGGTAGAAAGATTACCCGGGTAGGGGAATTATTTATCCTTCCTACCTTCCTTTTAATTTATATACCTTTCTACCTTCTCTCGGTCTTATTTACTAAACTTTACTAAATACTCTACTACTCTTCCTCCTATTAACTTAGAGTAAAAAGAAAACCCTACGATTTACACTAAGTACGCTAGGCCTCTTCGTTACTACCTCGCCGCCTAATACGGTTATAGTACCTATCGCTAATAACTAAGAGTATAAGTAGTTCTTATACGACTTCTATACTTCCGTTAAACGCCTTATACTAGGTACGGAACTTACTTAGGAATAAGCGATAATAGTTATCCTTAACGGTAAATCTTCTTAACCCGTTTCTAACTTTTACTTTAATATTAATTTATCTAGTATATAGTTAAGATAGGAAAGAACCCGGACTAAATTTAAGTAGAGAGGTAACTACCGATAAGAAATAAAGGCCTAAGCGTAAGAATAAAGATAACTAAAGTTGTTTTTTTAGGGGTAGATAGGGTATAAAATCTATAGTATTATTAGGGTACCTAAAATAATTACCTTATACTTAAGAAGCGCCTACTTTTACTAGGAATTAGGCGTATATGCCTTTAGCTCGCTTATATCGGTTACTAAGTTTGTAATTACCCTTACTCGATATATACCTACTCCCGTTAGGTATAACCCCCTTTATAATAAAGAGAATATTCCGGCGCCGGCGAAGATGGATACGACTTTAGATACGACTCTAGATATTACTCTGGATAGCGTAAAAGACGCGATTTCAGGGGTCTTATAATTCTACCGGCGGCTCCCTATCGTTAAGTTTTATACGCTCCTACTACGAGTAGTTCCATCTAATAAGGGGTAAGCCTAGTCTGCTATCCAGTACCCTTAGCCCTCGTACTAGGCCCGTGCCTCTGCCCCTCGTACCCCTCGCGCCTCCGCCTCGCTAGCTAGGGGGAGTATCTACGTTATACCTACTATACCGTATACCGCGATTAAACGGTTCGTAGGCGGTATAGTAGGACGGCGCGCGAGTAGGCGGAATAGAGGTAATCGCTACGTCGCGTAGTAATAGTAGAATCGCTACGGGGCGAGATAGAGGTTAAAAATCGCTATACGGGGTAGTAATTACGTTATAGTAATATTTTACTATAGTATAGGCGCTATAGTAAAATTCCGGAAATAGGGTAAGATAAGGTAGATAAGGCGAACCGAACGGTATTTACCCTTTCGCTCGCCTATATATAATTAGCCCGTACTCGACATAGGCCTACTTCTACTAGGAAGAGGGTATACGTACCTCTAGCGTACCTATACTAGTTACTAAGTTTATAATTAGCCTATGCTCGATATACCCCTACTTCTATTAATTATAACCCTACTAAGGACCTACTATATATTACCTTTATTTCTTTTCCCCCGATAACTTTATCTTCTCGCTCTTTCCCTTAAAACGCCTTTCGTTATCTAGACTACTACTCTCGATTAACGGCCCTACCCCCCTTAGTTATACGTCCATTAGTACCCGCTAAACGGTATACTTCTATTTTCCGATTAAGTTAAAGGGTATTTACCTTTTCGCTCCTATTTACTCGATCTAGACTACTACTCTCGATTTACTTCGCTACCCTTCTTAGCTAGACGTCTATTAGCACCCGCTAAACGATATACTATTATTTCCGATTAAGCCGAAGGGTATTTACTATTCGGCTCCTATTTACTCGATAAGGCGTCGATACCTACTATATTAAACTTATCCTACCCTATATAACTATTTATAGTCTACCTATTAAATATTACTACTATATCTTCCTTTAAGTAACCCGTATTCGAGGTAGATAAAGTTATTAAGCTAGTATTATAAAAGGTATATTTCTATTCTATACGAGTTTAATATTCCTAATCTAGGCTAATAATATTATAGTTTAATAAAGTATTTTAACGCTTCCTTAACAACTAAGTACTAGTAAAGCGCTAGGCTTAATTCCTCCGGCTTACTATACTTTCTATCGAGCGGTACTTATACTCGATCCCGACTAAACGGGCTTATCCTAAACGACCGAAGGAGCCTTTACTAAATACTTACAGCTACTAAGCTAAAAAGCGAACTTCCTAACGCCGTATTCCTAGTCGAAGTAAAAGTAATAAGGACTTAGAAACTAATAAGTACTAAGAAAGTAACGAGGAGTAGGCCTATTCTTAATAAACGAGAAAGGCTTTATTAACTAGCCGCGACTAACGTTATAAAAAGGAGATTTCCCCCCCTCCTAATAGCGATTAGGATTCCTCCTATAGCAAGGACTCGTAAAACGACGAAGAGGCTACCGAACCTAATAACGACGACGAATCCTACTACGACGAAAACTTATAAAACGTCGAAGAGGCTACCCGACTTAATAACGATAACGAATCCTCCTATAGCGAGGACTCGTAGAACGACGAAGAGGCTACCGAACCTAATAACGACGACGAATCTTACTATAATAAGGACTTATAAAACGTCGAAGAGGCTACCTAACTTAATAACGACGACGAATCCTCCTATAATAAGGTTTCGTAGAACGTCGAAAAGGCTACCGAACTTAATAACGTCGACGAATCCTCCTATAACGGGGACCCGTAGAACGTCGAAAAGGTTACCCGACTTACTATCGATAACAACGACGAATCTAGCTAAGACGATACCGTAGAAATTAACGAAAAGGATAGCTAATATATTATCGATAACGACGACGAATCTAGGTAAGACGATATCTCGGAGATTAACGAAAAGGTTACTTAACTCGCTATTAGTAACGACGAGTAGTCTTCTAATAACGAGGACTTATAAAACGGTAAGGAGGTTCCTTAACCCGTTATTAGTAATAACGGGTAGTCTCCTTATAATAATCCCTTAAGAATCGATAATGGGGTTAACGATACTATACCGGTTAATACTTAATACCCTTTATAAAGCGATAAGGGTCTTAAGAATAATATAAACTCGTTTATTTACTAAACGGACGGCGAAAGTTAAACGTCTAGTTATCCTAAGTAAGGGATCCTCCCCCCCTTTATCTTACTACCTATATAAGGACGGGAAAAAGAAACCGACGAAAATATAGGGAAAGATAACTTTAATAATATTATTATAGATAAGACTATTATACCCGCCTCGTCCCTTACTCTATCCCCTATCCGGCCTTATAGGAAACGGGTCGCTACTAATTCGGACGACGATACTATCGTATTACCGGAAAAGAAGAAGTAGAAGGTTAAGGACGATATCGATAATACTATTAAGGATATCGATAATATTATAAGCAATACCCTCTAGTCCCTTAATATAGATTCCTTAATATATTTCTCGGAAGTTTACTATAACTCCCTAAAGACTCTTCGTATATAACCTATTTTATAAGTTAAGTTAAAAGTCCTAAAGAATATAATATTATCTCTAGAGGACTTAAAGACTGTACTCGATACTTTCTTCGTAGACTTTTTATACGCGATAAAGGGTCGATTCGTCGACTTTATAAAAGTTAGGGATACTTAATAAACTATTATAGCGAGTTAAGCGATAATCGACGATCCCGATACCCCTATCCTTATCCGTAACTTCTCTATAAACCTTATATAGCTATCTAAAGTATAAGTAGACTTAATATACCTCTTCCTAAATCGTAATATTAGTCTTATTCGATTATTATAGGTATAGGATAAGATCCTAGAAGACTTAAACAAGTACCGGGCTAGGAAGAATAATAGTATAGTAGAGTAGTTAGACTTAAAGTAAAACCCCTTCCTCCCTAGGTAAACGGCTATTACGAGGGCGAAGGATGTTTTACTTAGTAAGATAAAGATAAATCCTAAAGCGTTCGGGGAGCTCCTCCGGGATATAACGATCCCGGTCGCGATATTTAAGCATTTTAGTAGAGGTAGGCTATTCCTTTTACCGAATACGAATAAGTCGTAAGTTACTTCCCCTTTCCTTCCCTCGTCCCTAGTAAATTAATAGAATATAGGAAACGTAATTATTTCGGCGTTATATCTAAGGTTAATAGTATTATCCGGGTTATTACGGTAAGTAATAAGAAGGGGATAATTTGGAAGCTATACGATAGGATCGACTATCTAATTGTCGAGAAGATTTAGGATAGTACTTTCCTAAGTCTACCTAACTTACCTACCCTTCCTTAAGCTAACGACTTAAAATCGCTTATTATAGCGATTACTTACGAATAAGATAAGTAACTTTAGAGTAAAGTAAACGGATTAAGAGCTGGATAATTAAAGTATAGGATTACTTACGATATTATAGTTCTTTTCTTGTAGAAAATATAGATCTTATAGCTAAATACCCTTTCCTTCGTTACGTACCGTATAGTTTATACGCTAAGATCCTAGGACTATAGAACTAGGAAGCTAATATATATATTTAAAGGGTACCCTTTCGTTCCTTAAATAGGTACTGTAGCGGTTACGTTATAAAACTCTACGTATATTAATCTACCTTTAAAAAAGTTCTTATACTTTAATCCCTAACTACGAGCGAATAGGTAATTACCCTTTCGTTCCTTAAGTAAGTACTATAACGGTTACGTTATAAAACTCTATATATATTAATTTACCTTTAGAAAAATTATCGTACCTTAATCCTTAACTACGAGCGAATAGGTAATTACCTTTTCGTTCCTTAAATAGGTACTATAACGGTTACGTTACAAAACTCTACATATATTAATCTACCTTTAAAAAAATTCTCGTACCTTAATCCCTAACTACGAGCGAATAGGTAATTACCCTTTCGTTCTTTAAATAGGTACTATAGCGGTTACGTTATAAAACTCTACATATATTAATTTACCTTTAGAAAAATTATCGTACCTTAATCCCTAACTATAAGCGAATAGGTAATTACCCTTTCGTTCCTTAAATAGGTATTATAACGGTTACGTTATAAAACTCTACGTATATTAATTTACTTTTAGAAAAATTCTCGTACCTTAATCTTTAATTACGAGCGTAAACGGGTACTATAACTATTACGTCTTTAAAATTCGCGGACCTCGATCCCTAATCGCGAACGTTATCCCGCTACTACCCTTACTCTACTACCCTTACTCTACTACCCTCCCTTTACTACCCTTACTTTACTACCCTTCCTTTACTACCCTTACTCTACTACCCTCTTACTACCGCCCTCTTAATAAACTCGGATAAGCTAAGAATACCGTATATTTTACTAAAACGGGAATCTTATTACTAAAATATTAACTAACGTTATACTTCTAGTAATTATTCTAATATCGGAAATAACCCTTATTAAGTAAACCTTCCGAAAACGATCGGGAAATAAAGCCCCCCGGGCGCCTATTTATACGAATACCTACCTAAAGCTATAATAAACGGAAACCTCTTCCCCGTAGGTCTCCCGCCCTACTACCCTAGTAGAGAGCTTACTTATTTCCGAGGGTCCCTTTACCTCCGGGTCGATCGACGGTAAGAATATACCGGATAACGACTCGTTAAACGATAGCGGGGGTAATAGCGTAGCGTCTATCTTCGGCGTTCCCAGGGATAATAGGCGTAAGCGTCCTACCAGGACTATTAAATATAGGAAACCTCCGGCCTATCTAGTCCGGGTTTATAATAAGCCTTCTCCTTCGCTAACTTATTAGATTAGGACGAGGAGGTATAAGGATCTAACCTTAACTATTAGGCCGGGTATTAGAAACGGTAAAGTAGGCGCGAAACGTTAAGCTAGTCCCGTACCTTTACCTAAGGTAAAGAAATTAAAGATAAAGGATTAGAAAGTAGTTAAAGACTTTACCGCTACCGTAACGGTAGTAAGAGATAATAGTCTTAATATACGGGACGCCTTCTCGTTAGTCTACTAAGGTTTATACCTTTACCCGTAATAGAAGAATAATACTAATTAACGGTCTAGTCTTCTACGAGGACCTATATACTACTAAAGGTAGTAGTAATAAGGAAGATAATAATAGCGGTATAGTGGATTACGACTTCGAGATGCCGAAGTTTACGTATTAGCGGATTATCGAGGGATATATCGGAGTAAAAGGAGGCTAGCGGAAGGAGAAGGAGAACTAATCCGTATATAATGGATAGGGCTTTTAGGGAGCGGGTTATATACTGGTATTCTAGGGCGGGATGCCCTTATCGTTATAGACGTCTTACGATAAAACTTCCCGTAGACGTAAGTTTACTAGCCCCTAGTATATACTCTAGTATTAGGTTAACCGGGGAGTAGATAGTAGAGAACGTCCGAGATAGATTAGCGGCGAAGTAGTAAATATAATACTTAGGGTTAGGAAATAGTATCTTACTATATTATAAAATAGTAGTAACTATAGTTATACGATAAAGTAAACTAAGACCTAAAGGATAAATACCTTTAGGGTTTGTTAAAGGATAGATAATATAACGACTGTTAGAGCCGTAAATAATTACCCTATACCTTATTTTCTCGCCTCCTAGACTCTAGTCTTCTATCTACCCTTCTACCGCCTCTTAAACTCCGGGACTGTAAAGTACCTTTATTATCCTCCTATTTAAACTCTAGACTCCTATTATACCTTAATAGCTCCGCGCCTCCCTAGGTATCCCCTAAGCCCCCTAGGACCGCCCGGCTTAAGGCATCCCTAAACAATTAAGACGTTAAATTTACTTTATATCCGGTATATTATAGTAATAATTTTAGTAGGGATAAGTTATTTTATAGCTAATACGTATATACGTATTAAAAGGGTAAATACCCTTAGTTTATAACGTTGTTCTTAGACCTAAGCTTTCTTCTTATTCCTATTCCTCGACCAAAGGGTCCCTATAGTAAAGTCGTTTACGCCGACTTTCTACCCCTAGTGGCACGCTTGCCCTTTCCGGCCCTAGTAGCCTTACGCTTAGCGGGCGGCGTCTTAACGACCTTATTATCGACAACCTAGAACTCTAAGACTCTCTTACTAAGAGTCTATACTCTAATAAGGTTATAACTCTCCCGAGTACCGGGCGTAGCCGGCTCGGGCTTAGCGACCTTCTTTATCGGGGTAGTAAGGAGAATTAGATATAGGTAGGTTATTAAGACGAGTAAATATATAAATATTTAGTAAGAACGTAAATACTTACTATAAGGGCCGGACTTCTTAATAGGCTTCTCCTCTACCTTATTAAGTATAACCTCCAACTCGGAGTTAGATACCGCTAAAAATATTTAGTTAGTAGCTAACGATAGTATATTCTAAGGTTCCTTACTATACTAGACGATTACAAGGATATCGGCTAAAGGTAGTCCGACCTCGTCCTTTAGGAAAGTAGTAGCTTTTATAAACTACTTAATAACCTTCTAATACGACGTATCGTAGATTATAATAGGAGCTATAGTATAGTCTTAATAGTAGTATAATAGAGAATTGTACGATATCGGTAGTAGGAGTTATTCGTAAAAAAAAGGTAAAGGTTATTTTATTATTCGTAAAAAAAAGGTAAAGGTTATTTCGTTATTCGCGAAAAAAAGGTAGAGGTTTTTCGTACTAGGGTATAGAGAGGGTAGGTATAGTACGGTTATGTAAAAATAGTAGGAGATTTACCTTTTAGGGTATAGATATTATACTAGTAGTACAGGGGATAAAATAGAAATAAGCTACTTCTAGCTATATTTTCTTAACCCTATTTAATTATATAACGAAACTCGAGATATTTTATCTATATATAGGAGTATTAAAACTATACATCCTATTAAATTAAGATTTTTATCTTTAAGAGCTAAAGGGTATTTACTCTTTAGCCCTATTTTAACGCCCTATAAAACTAAGAGCCTACCTACCCTACTAAAAATAGGTTTATATACTTAAGGTTTAACGAGACCTACTTGTAAGATTTAAACTAACTAGAGAGCCCTTAGCCTACGAAAATAATTCCCCGTTGTTTATTATAAAATAAACCTTCGTAATACTTTCCCTACCTCCCTATAACCTTAGAATTAACTACCGCGATTTTAACCGTAACTACTTAGTATATTAACTAACCCTACTTAAGTTACTACTTTCCAATAAACGATAATATAATAGCGGGCGATCCCGGTAAGGCTAGTAAGGCGAACTTTCTAATCTCGCGAATAATAGCTAGTATTCTTAGCTAGGTTTATCTTCTATAATATATACGCTACTAACGCCTTAATACCTTTACTAATACTATTATATCTATAGCTAGACGAAATTATCGACAGCGGAAACCCCGGTACGATTAAAAACGTAGGCCGTACTTTAAAGCTCTGGCTAGAGACTAATATTAGCGACGATAGCGACGATAATGTTATATACGTTTAGTTTTAAAACGTTACGATACGCTAGAACTACGCTATAAAGATCTAGTAGAAGGGATATTTCGTATATCCCTTAAACGATAATAGAAAGGCCGCTACCGAGGTCCTCCGCTAGCTCGCGGCTCGAATTTTCGCCGGCCTAAAGGGCCTTTAAGTTCGCGTTGTAAAAAACAACTCGCTTAAGGTTAAAGCGATAACAGTAGCCTAAGCGGTTACGATTACCTAACTCGTTATATAGGATATACTAGGCGGTATCTTTAGCCGGGTAACGAATATTATCCGAGCTATCGATAGCTATAATACTATCGATAACGCCGTTACAATTTCTAGTAACGAGGAGGTACTTACGATTATTCGTAGGTTCTATAACTCCTATAAGTAGCTTCTGTAGAATGACGTAGATCTCGTATAGACGTTCGTTCTCTACTATATCCGTATTATAGATATAGCGGACCTTTAGGACAAAATCTATAACGCTATTACTACTAAGTCCTGTAAAGGTTTAGATATTATCGTATTCCTCGAAGAGTAGAATAGCTAGCTATAAGCTGGCCAAACCTAGAAGAGTAAGGTATAAAAGATACTTTACTAGACTATTAGTATCTCCTAAGATACGCTTAAGGATTACCTCCGGTATACGGAGATCCTTCGCGTCCTAGTATAAGCCTTTAGCAAAGGAGCTTATTTACTCCTCCTAGAGAATAAATCGGTATAAGTTCCAACTAAATATACTTATTACTTATATAACTAACTTAAGATTTTACAGCTATCGCGATCGGCTTAGGGGAACCGGCTGCGAATATATCGAGGATATTATTAATACCTTAGTTAAAGCTAGGGGCGGTAAAATCTAGAGTATCTATAATACTTTAGATACTACTCTAGTCTTAAAGATATTAAGACGGGAAGGGATCGCCGCCCCAGGGGCCTATTAGGTAACCTCTCTAAAGGGCTTAATTTAAGTTATTACCCGTACTAATACTAAGTAGCGCGCTTTTTACTAGTATTTTAGGGCGGGGTACCCTCGTCGTTATAAACGTCCTACGATAAAACTTCCCGTAGATATAAGTTTACTAGCCCCTAGTACTTACTTTAGTATTAGGTTAACCGGGGAGTAGATAGTAGAGAAAGTCCGAGATAGATTAGCGGCGAAGTAGTAAATATAATACTTAGGGTTAGGAAATAGTATCTTACTATATTATAAAATAGTAATAGTAGTTATACGATAAAGTAAACCAAGACTTAAAGGATAAATACCCTTAGGGTTTACTAAAGAATATAAAATATAGCGACTAATACCCCTATACTTTAACCCGCACTAAGGTATAGGGTTATTATGGATTTTCGAAGTTTACGTCTAATCGGGGTCCGGGAAACCCGCCCCACCTAAAAGTAGGCCAAAAGTAAAGTCCCAAGTACGCTAAGTACGCTAAAATGGGTTGTCTCCTTCCCCCGACCCCTCCGGGATGGTATCCCGTACCCCTTTTTGAGATTCCCGCTACAAGAACGTCAACGCTAAGAAAAATAATCGATATACGCTAAATCGTTACGTTTAACTAGCGACCGATATCTTAGGCCTTAAGTTCCCTAAATTTTAGAGGCGATAGGGCTTTGTATACCTATTCCTTGTTATAATATTAGTATATTTTTCGTATATATTACGTCTACCCTATTATATAGGTCTTACTATATTATATATATATTATTTTAACTTATTTAAAGGTATTCGCTTAATTATTTTTCGAGTATAGGTACCGAATACTAGTACTATATATAAAATCGCTGTTTATAGTAATAAGCTAAATAAGGTATAGCTATATCGGGTAAGGTAGTTACTTTAGTTTAGTACTTATTTAAGTATTATTCGGTGCCTTCTACCCCGTTATTAGGTTTAAAGAACCCTAAAGATTTATTACTATATTACTAGAGCTTATATTAAAGGAGTTACTAGAGCTTTTACCGTAAAGCTTAGGTTTATTAGATAACTAAGCCCCCCGACGAGCTAAGATCGGCCCTTAACGCTAGGACTAAGTAGCTACTTTTAACGAGCCGAGATAGCCTTCTCGAGCTTAAGCTATATTATTACTCTCGATAAGTCGATAAGGGTATTCTAGAGCTTAAACTAAGTAGGTAAGTCCCGACGAGTCGAGATAGCCTCTTTTATAGGGCTATTTCTTCCTCCCGACGAGCTAAGATAGCCTCCTCTCGAGCTTAAGCTATACCCTTCCTCCCGACGAGTTAAGATCCCTCCTATTAAGCTTAGGCTAGGTAATTACTCCCGATAAGCTAGGAGAGGTACCTTTAATAAGGTTATATAGTTATATACTCCTAACGAGTTACGATCCCTCCTATTAAGTATAGGCTAGGTAGTTACTCCCGACGAGCTATAATAACCTTCTCTAGAGGTCGGGCTATATCCTTCCTCCCGACGAGCTAGGATAGTCTCTTTTATAAGGCTATTTCTTCCTCCCGACGAGCTAAGATAGCCTCCTTTCGAGCTTAAGCTATACCCTTCCTCCCGATGAGTTAAGATCCCTTCTATTAAACTTAGGCTATATCCTTCCTCCCGACGAGTTAAGAGAGGTATCTTTAGTAGGGCTATATCCTTCCTATCGACGAGCTAGGATAACCTTCTTTAAAGTTTAGGCTAAGTAACTACTCCCGACGAGTTAAGAGAGGTACCTTTAGTAAGGCTATTTCTTCCTTCCGACGAGACTAGAACGTCCCTTTAAAGCTCGGGCTATATCCTTCTTTCTAACGACTTAGGAGAGGTACCTTTAATAGGGTTATTTCTTCCTCCCGACGAGCTAAGATAGCCTCCTCTCGAGCTTAGGCTAAGTAGCCGCTCCCGACGAGTTAAGATCGCCTATTTTTATAATTATTTTCCCTTTATTATAAAATAGTATAGGATATTTATCCCTAGGTAGGTCTAGTTAACTTTATCCGTTAGGGTATACGGGAAATTCCGTATCGTAGGGGGTCTGGGAAACTCTACCCCGTAAGGGGTCTAGGTAATTTACCCGTAGGGGGTTTAGGAAGTTTTACCCGTAAGGGGTTTAGGAAATCTACCCCGTAAAGGGTCTAGGAAATCTACCCCGCTAGGGGTCCGGGGAGCTTTACTTTATATAAGGTCTAGTAAGTTCTACCCTAGTAGTAGTTTAAAGCTTAGGGCGTAATTTTATAGCTTATTACTCCCGACGAGTTAAGATTACCTTTCTCGAGTATAGGCTAGGTAGTTACTCCCGACGAGCCTAGGAGGTATCTTTTATAGGGCTATCTCCTTCCTCCCGACGAGACTAGAACGTCCCTTTAAAGCTCGGGCTATATCCTTCTTTTCGATAACCTAGGAGAGGTACCTTTAGTAGGGTTATTTCTTCCTCCCGACGAGCTAAGATAACCTCCTCTCGAGCTTAGGCTAAGTAGCCGCTCCCGACGAGTTAAGATTACTTCTCTCGAGTATAGGCTATTTCTTCCTCCTAATAAGCTTAAATAGCCTCCTTTCGAGCTTAGGCTATACCCTTCCTTCCGACGAGTTAAGATCCCTCCTATTAAGCTTAGGCTATATTCTTCCTCCCGACGAGTTAAGGGGGTACCTTTAATAGGGCTAGGTAAGTACTCCCGACGAGCTAGGATAGCCTCTTTTATAGGGCTATTTCTTCCTCCCGACGAGCTAAGATAACCTCTTCTCGAGCTTAGGCTATACCCTTCCTCCCGATAAGTTAAGATCCCTCCTATTAAGCTTAGACTAAGTAGTTACTCCCGATAAGCTAGGATAGCCTCTTTTATAAGGCTATTTCTTTCTCCCGACGAGCTAAGATAGCCTCCTTTCGAGCTTAAGCTAAGTAGCTATTCCCGACGAGCTAGGGGAGGTACCTTTAATAAGGCTATATCCTTCCTATCGACGAACTAGGATAGCCTTTTCTAAAGCTTAGGCCTAGTAACTACTACCGACGAGCCTAGGAGGCACCTTTTATAAAGCTATCTCCTTCCTCCCGACGAGACTAGAATATCCCTTTAAAGCTTAGGCTATATCCTTCCTCCCGACGACCTAGGAGAGGTACCTTTAGTAGGGTTATTTCTTCCTCCCGACGAGCTAAGATAGCCTCCTCTCGAACTTAGGCTAAGTAGTCGCTCCCGACGAGTTAAGATTACCTCTCTCGGGTATAGGCTAGGTAGTTACTCCCGATAAGCTTAGATAACCTCCTTTCGAGCTTAGACTATACCCTTCCTCCCGACGAGTTAAGATCTCTCCTGTTAAGCTTAGGCTATATTCTTCCTCCCGACGAGTTAAGGGGGTACTTTTAGTAGGGTTAGGTAAGTACTCCCGACGAGCTAGGATAGTATCTTTTATAGGGCTATTTCTTCCTCCCGATAAGCTAAGATAGCCTCTTCTCGAGCTTAGGCTATACCCTTCCTCCCGACGAGTTAAGATCCCTCCTATTAAGCTTAGGTTATATCCTTCCTCCGGACGAGTTAAGGAGGTACCTTTAGTAGGGTTATATCCTTCCTCCCGACGAGATTAAAACGTACCTTTAGAGTTTAGGTTATATCCTTCCTCCCGACGAGTTAAGATCCCTCCTATTAAGCTTAGGCTAGGTAGTTACTCCCGACGAGCTAGGATAGCCTCTTTTATAAGGCTATTTCTTCCTCCCGACGAGCTAAGATAGCCTCCTCTCGAGCTTAGGCTAAGTAGCTACTCCCGACGAGCTAGGGAAGGTACCTTTAGTAAGGCTATATCCTTTCTCCCGACGAGATTAGAACGTCCCTTTAGAGCTTAAGTTAAGTACCTACTCCCGACGAGTTAAGATTACCTCTCTCGAGTATTAGCTAGGTAGTTACTCCCGACGAGCCTAGGAGGTACTTTTTGTAGGGCTACCTCCTTCCTCCCGACGAGAATAAAATATCCCTTTAGAGTTTAGGCTATATCCTTCCTCCCGACGAGTTAAGGAGATACCTTTAGTAGGGCTATGTAAGTACTCCCGACGAGTTAGGATAGCCTTTTTTATAAGGCTATTTCTTCCTCCCGACGAGCTAAGATAGCCTCCTCTCGAGCTTAAGCTAAGTAGTTACTCCCGATAAGTTAAGATCGCCTCTCTCGAGTATAGGCTAGGTAGTTACTCCCGACGAGCTTAGGAGGTATTTTTTGTAAGGCTATCTCCTTCCTCCCGACGAGACTAGAACGTCCCTTTAAAGCTTAGGCTATATCCTTCCTCCCGACGAGCTAGGATAGCCTTTTTTATAGGGCTATTTCTTCCTCCCGACGAGCTAAGATAGCCTCCTCTCGAGCTTAGGCTAATTAGCTACTCCCGACGAGTTAAGATTACCTCTCTCGAGTATAAACTAGGTAATTACTCCCGATAAGCTAGGATAGCCTTTTTTATAAGGCTATTTCTTCCTCCCGACGAGCTAAGATAGCTTCCTCTCGAGCTTAGGCTAAGTAGCTACTCTCGATAAGTTAAGATCGCCTTTCTCGAGTATAGGCTAGGTAGTTACTCTCGATAAGCCTAGGAGGTACCTTTTGTAAGGCTATCTCCTTCCTCCCGATAAGATTAGAATATCCCTTTAGAGCTTAGGTTAAGTACTTACTTCTAACGATTTAAGATCCCTCCTCTTAAGCCTAGGCTAAGTAACTACTCCCGACGAGTTAAGATCCCTCCTTTTAAGCTTAGGCTAAGTAGTTACTTCCGACGAGCTAGGGGAGGTACCTTTAGTAAGGCTATATCCTTCCTCCCGACGAGACTAGAACGTCCTTTTAAAGCTTAGGTTAAGTACCTGCTCCCGACGAGTTAAGATTACCTCTCTCGAGTATTAGCTAGGTAGTTACTCCCGATAAGCCTGGGAGGTACCTTTTATAGGGTTATCTCCTTCCTCCCGATGAGAATAGAACGTCCCTTTAGAGCTCGGGCTATATTCTTACTCCCGATAACCTAGGAAAGGTACCTTTAGTAGCGCTATTTCTTTCTTCCGACGAACTAAGTTAGCTATTTATAAAGCTTAGGCCTAGTAACTACTCCTAACGAGTTAAGATTACCTTTCTCGAGTATAGGCTAGGTAACTACTCCCGACGAGCTGGGATAGCCTCTTTTATAAGGCTATTTCTTCCTCCCGACGAGCTAAGATAGCCTCCTCTCGAGCTTAGGCTAAGTAGCTACTCCCGACGAGTTAAGATCGCCTTTCTCGAGTATAGGCTATTTCTTCCTCCCGACGAGCTAAGATAGTCTCCTCTTAAGCTTAGGCTAGGTTATTAGGTACTTTCGACGAGCTAAGATCCCTTTTATTAAGCTTAAGCTAAGTAATAGCTTTCGATAAGCTAAGAAAGCTACCTTTAGTAAGGCTAGTTAAGTACTTCCGACGAGTTAAGGAGGTACCTTTAGTAAGGTTATTTCTTCCTTCCGACGAGATTAGAACGTCCCTTTAGAGTTTAGGCTATATCCTTCCTCCCTACGAGACTAGAACGTCCCTTTAAAGTTTAGGCTAAGTAACTACTTCCGACGAGTTAAGATAGGCTTTTTTAAGCTTAGGCTAGGTAGTTACTTCCGACGAGTCGAGATAACTTCCTTTTAAGCTTAGGTTAGGTAGTTACTTCCGACGAGTTAAGATCGCCTATTTTTATAACTATTTTCCCTTTATTATAAAGTAGTATAGGATATTTATCCTTAGGTAGGTTTAACTAACTTTATCCGTTAGGGTATACGGGAAATTCTATACTATAGGGGGTCCGGGAAACTTTACCCCGTAGGGGGTTTAGGAAATCTACCCGTAGAAGGGTTTAGGAAGTTTTACCTATAAGGGGTTTAGGAAATCTACCCTATAAAGGGTCTAGGAAATCTACCTTGTAAGGGGTCTGGGAAATCTACCCCGCTAAAGGTCTAGGGAAATCTACCCCGTAAGGGGTCCGGGGAGCTTTACCCTATATAGGGTCTAGTAAGTTCTACCCTAGTAGTAGTTTAGAGATTAAAGCGTAATTTCGTAGCTTATTACTCCCGACGAGTTAAGATCGCCTTTCTCGAGTATAGGCTAGGTAATTACTTCCGATAAGTTAAGGAGGTACCTTTAATAGGGCTATATCCTTCCTCCCGACGATCTAAGATAGCTTCTTCTCGAGCTTAGGCTAAATAGCTACTCCCGATAAGCCTAGGAGGTACCTTTTATAGTATTATCTCCTTTCTTCCGACGAGACTAGAACGTCCTTCTAAAGCTTAGGTTATATCCTTCCTCCCGACGAGTTAAGGAGGTACCTTTAGTAAGGTTACGTAAGTACTTCCGATAAGCTAGGATAGCCTTTTTTATAAGGCTATTTCTTCCTCCCGACGAGCTAAGATAGCCTCCTCTCGAGCTTAGGCTAAGTAGCTATTCCCGACGAGTTAAGATCGCCTCTCTCGAGTATAGGCTAGGTAATTACTCCCGACGAGTTTAGGAGGTACCTTTTATAGGGTTATCTCCTTCCTCCCGACGAGACTAAAACGTCCTTCTAGAGCTTAGGCTATATCCTTCCTCTCGACGACCTAGGAAAGGTACCTTTAGTAGGGTTATTTCTTCCTCCCGACGAGCTAAGATAGCCTCCTCTTAAGCTTAGGCTAAGTAGCCGCTCCCGATAAGTTAAGATCGCCTCTCTCGGGTATAGGCTAGGTAGTTACTCCCGACGAGCTAGGGGAAGTACCTTTAGTAGGCCTAGGTAGTTATATACTCCCGACGAGTTACGATCCCTCTTATTAAGCTTAGGTTAGGTAGTTACGATCCCTCCTATTAATCTTAGGTTAGGTAGTTACTCCTAACGAGCTATAATAGCCTTTTCTAGTAGTCGGGCTATATCCTCCCTCTCGACGAGCTAGGGTAGCCTCTTTTATAGAGCTATTTCTTCCTTCCGACGAGTTAAGATAGCCTCCTCTCGAGTTTAGGCTAGGTTATTAGGTACTCCCGATAAGTTAAGATTCCTCCTCTTAAGCTTAAGCTAAGTAACTACTCCCGACGAGTTAAGAGAGCTACCTTTAGTAGGGCTATTTCTTCCTCCCGACGAGCTAAGATAGCCTTCTCTCGAGCTTAGGCTAAGTAACTACTCCCGACGAGTTAAGAGAGGTACCTTTAGTAGGGCTATATCCTTCCTATCGACGAGCTAGAATAGCCTTTTTTAGAGCTTAGGCTAAGTAACTACTCCCGACGAGTTAAGAGAGGTACCTTTTATAGGGCTATCTACTTCCTCCCGACGAGACTAGAATATCCCTTTAGAGCTCGGGCCTAGTAAATACTCCCGCCGAGCTAAGATAGCTTTTTTTATAGGGCTATTTCTTCCTTTCGACGAGCTAAGATAGCCTCCTTTCGAGCTTAGGTTAGGTTATTAGATACTTACGGCGTATTAAGGTAGTACCTTTATATATCTATCTATCTCCTTCCGATAAGATATAATTACCTCTCTCGAGCTTTATCTATCTCTTTCCTACCGATAAGTTAAGATAGTTCCCTCTAGTATTCCGGTTAGGTAGTTACCTCCGACGTTTTAAGGAAGTATCCTTTATAGGGCTAACCTTTATTTCCCTCCGAGGTTAGATTGTTCGAGATTCGGCTATTTAGTTAGTTACAACGAGCTAAGAGAGGTACCTCTTATTAGTTCCTTATATTTATCGCTACGAGGTTAAAGGGATTTATCTCGAGCTTAGCCTAGCTATATTCCTAAAGATTCCGGAAATATACGTTTTGTAGGGTAAGGCTAATTATCGCGACTAGATTAGGTCCTTCGTCTCGAGGTTAGGTTAGGTAGTTTCTTACGATAGTATATCTCTAGGAATTTAAGTAGTACTACACTAGCTAAGTCCTATATTTCCTATACCTAGGCTAAGTTATTTAGTCCTAGAGAGATAACGCTCCCCCCTACTATAGTATAGAGTTAGAAGCTACGTACGTATTTAAAATTATAACCTCTATCAGAATCTATACTTACTTATTATTTTAAGGGTATAGTATCGTCGGTAGTATTAATCCCAAAGAGAAATCTACTACCTTAACGGCCTAGTATAAGTAAACCTTATCGTATAACTTTTCTAGGGCGATCTAGTTATAAGTCGTATATCTACTACTAACGCGGATGCCCTAAGGTAGTACCTATAGCTTCTCCGTACATTAATAGTAGTAATACTATCTCTTTAACGCCTCCGTAGTATTAGTTTAGTACTATATGTTAAAGAAGATAAGGAGGAAAGGTACGTCGTTTTGTAAGAAGAGTATAGCGAGGGAGTAACCTTAATTACTAGCTTCTCCTCCTACTATATAGTAGAAACCCCTATACTTAGACGTAATACAGACAATCGCCTCCGTACCTACTAAGTAGAGGACGACGATAAAAACTATATAGGTAGGTAGCTAGGGATATAGTTATAAGAATACGGCGCTTAAGTAAATCTTGTCGGCGATAGGTAGAACGTACGGTAGTAATAAAGATTACGGCGGGATAGCTACCGTAGTAGCTTACTATTATCCCAGCCGTCTTCCTAAAGTCGTATACGTAAAGGGCTTTCCAGGTTTCCGAGTCTCCTTATTTATAAATAGCGCCTAGGTTTACGATTACCAGGGGCAGCCTTTCGCTCGTATACTAACTTAAAGATTCCTAACGAAAGTATCTACATAGCGGTATCGGCTTTGTAAACTTAGAGTTAGTTATCGAATAAGTACTACGTACGGCGATTAGTACGGGCGATATTATCACTCCTATTATCCTTTTTACGTTTCGGATTCTCGAACCGGCTAAATCCTTATCTTAGCGCCTAGTTTCGGATAAATAATCCGTTATACTTACTTTAATATTACCTATAAGCCTTTTATTAATATTATTAGGTTCCCGTTATTTTAGTATATAATAGCTATAGCTAACTATTCGTTATAGGTATAATAGCGAGAACTTTAATACCTATGTTAAATAAACTCTAATGTTTGGAAATATCTCGAATTATAGCTAGACGAGGCCGTTAAACGTAGTCGTAAACCGAATATATTAAATAGAGAGCGATACTATTATCTATACGGTCTAACTACTTATATATATTTAACTTAGAGATATAGTAAACCGTAATACTACGTTTATAATATTAACTTACTATATAAATAAATATATCCCGGTTCCCTAAGCTAGTTTACGGCTCCGGATAATACCCGTCGATATCTCTATCTAGCGCCTATATTACTTAGCCGCGTTAAGGTTCTTATACGTAGAGTACGTCGGTCGTATACTTCTTAACCCTAGTATACCTCCTACTACTTTATTAGTATACGGCCTTCGGCGGGGAGTATACGGTTTACGCCTACTTTTATAGCCTTCTACACGGAGTATATTAAATCGACCTTAGGAAGAGATTCCTCTTTTTTAACTCCCCTATCTCCGGCCTCCTCCGTAGCTACAGGCTAGTACAGCCTTCGCTAGGGATTATATAGCCTTCGCTAGGGATTACGTAGCCTTCTCTAAGGAGTATATAGCCTTCGCTAATAGTACGCGGCGTTCGCCGGTAGTATTTATAGGCTTCCCCGAGGAGCGTATAGCTTTCGTCGTTCTCTCCGATAAGATTACGTAGCCTTCGTTAAGGAGCGTACGGTTTACGCCGGTAACGTTTATAGCTCTTTACGCGGAGTATATAGTATTCGCCGTACGCTTTATATAGAAACTTAAACCCGGCGAGAAATTTATAACTTAAAAATCTATAAGCGCTTAGTAACCTCTCGCTCTACTATCTTTAAGTTAACGAAGTCTAGCTATTTATACGTCTTATCTTTATATTTAGTTACTAAGAGTAGGTACGTTCCCTATAAACCCTTTTCTACGACTATCTCGATTATATATACTCTCGTAAGTCCCTCGCCCCTCGGTCCCTAACCTTCGCTCTTAACCCTTTACTAAGCTTTTAAGTAGATAATAGCTTTAGGTTATCTCTAATATACTTATACCGGGGATAACCTTAAGCTTCCCGGAGCGTTACTAACGTACCCCTCCCTTACTCCCCCCGGATTCTTTCCGCGAAACCGTAATCTTTAAAGACGGTAAGAAGGATAGGAATATTACGACGTATTAGCTGTAAGTCCCTTTCTTATAGTAATATAACGGTACCTTAGCTACTCTATAGCTAAGATACTTATCTTAATTATCTAACTAGAGAATATAATATAGAATAGGAACTTGTAAATATTCTTAAGTAGCGCTAGTAGTATAGTTTAGGTACCTTCGACGGTATCGTCGAGGCCGGCGGCCTAAGTTAAGACAATAATAGGGAGTAAAGCCGTATTAAGTATAATAACGGTAATAGGGACTAAGGCGCTTCTATAAGCTAGGGTAATAACGAGGCCCGAGACGATAGCGAGGGTTAACCCTATAACGAGGATTAAGCTAATAACGAGGGTTAAGAAGATACTAAGAGTTAGGACGACGAGGAGGTTAAAGATAATAAAGAGTTCTAAGGTAATAGCGAGACTTAAGACGATAACGACCTTATATATACTAATAGGTATAAGAGCTACCTTTATATTACCTTAGCCGTTCTTTTATTTATCCTCAGCGCTATCGTCGCTATAGCCCTTGCTATTTTTACGGCTTCTCTCGGTATTAGCGAAATAGATAAGGGTATTTGCTATATAGCGGGTATTTATAGCCTCTAAGTCGTATCTCGGGGGTTTTCGGGGTATATTATTTCTGTTAATATTAGTCCGGGAGAGGAGTAGTCTACAGTAAGGGAAAGTCTATAGTTTTCTAAGTAAAAAAGAGGTAATTTACTTACCTAAATCTCTCTCGTACCCTTTAGTAAATATTCCTTTTATCTTATATTATTCGTTCTACTATAGTTCCTCTCGACGGTTTACTAAGGCCTCCTCCTAAGTATATACTAGCTTCTTACTCCCGACGAGTTAAAGAGGTACCCTTTATAAGGCTACCCTTTACTCCCGATAATATCTATACGTCCCTCTAGAGCTTAGGTTAGGTAGTTCCTCCCTACGAGCTAAGATACCTTCCTCTAAAGCTTAGGCTATATAGTTCCTCCCGATGGGCTAGGATAGCCTCCTCTTAAGCTTAGGCTAAGTAATTACTTCCGACGAGTTTATATCGCTTCTTACGAGCTCGGTCTAGGTAGTTACTCCCGACGAGCTAAGGTTACCTCCTCTAGAGTTTAGGCTAGGTAGTTACTCCCGATAAGCCCGTATAGTACCCTTTGTAAGGCTATCTCTTTCCTCCCGATGAGACTAGAACGTCCCTTTAAAGCTCGGGTTATATCCTTCCTCCCGACGAGCTAAGAGAGGCACCTTTAGTAGGGCTAGTTAAGTACTCCCGATAAGTTAAGATAACCTTCTCTAGAGCTTAGGCTAGGTAGTTACTCCCGACGAGACTAGAATATCCCTTTAAAGCTTATACTAAGGGGTTAGTCCCGACGAGTTAAGGATATACCTTTTATTAGGCTTGTAATAGGTTATTACTCCCGACGAGTTAAGACCGCCTCTTATAAGCTTAGTCTAGGTAGTTACTCCCGACGAGCCGAGATATTATCTTCTATACTTAGGTTAGTTATATTCCCGACGAGTTATTATCTCCCCTCTTAAGCTTATCCTAGGTAGTAATATACTTTCGATAAGTTAAGATCGCCTCTCTTAAGCTTAGGCTAGGTAGTTACTCCCGACGAGTTAAGATCGCCTATTTTTATAGCTATTTTCCCTTTATTACAGACTAGTATAGGATATTTATCCCTAGGTAGGTCTAGGTAACTTTATCCCTTAGGGTATATAGGAAGTTCTACCCTATAGGGGGTTTAGGAAGTTTTACCCTGTAGGGGGTATAGTAAGTTCTACCTCGATAGTAGTTTAGTACTTAGGGTATAATTTCGTAGCTTATAGCTCCCGACGAGTTAAGGAGGTAGCTTTTATTAAGTTATTTATTCCTGCCGACGCGCTACGATCTCGCCTTTTAAGTTCGGGCTAAGTAACTACTCCCGACAAGTTAAGATCCCTTCTATTAAGCTTAGGCTAGGTAGTTACTTCCGACGAGCTAAGGGAGGTACTTTTAGTAGGGCTAGGTAAGTACTCCCGACGAGTTAAGGAGGTACCTTTTATAAGGCTATCTCCTTCCTCTCGACGAGACTAGAACCTCCTTCTAAAGCTTAGGCTATATCCTTCCTCCCGACGAGTTAAGATCCCTCTTATTAAGCTTAGGCTAGGTAGTTACTCCTAACGAGCTAAGATAGCTTCCTCTCGAGCTTAGGCTAAGTAACTACTCCCGACGAGTTTAGAGAGGTACTTTTAGTAGGGCTATTTCTTCCTCCCGACGAGACTAGAACGTCCCTTTAAAGCTTAGGTTATATCCTTCCTCCCTACGAGACTAGAATATCCCTTTAGAGTTTAGGTTAAGTAGTTACTCCCGACGAGTTAAGATAGCTTCCTCTCGAGCTTAGGCTAAGTAACTACTCCCGACGAGTTTAAAAAGGTACTTTTAATAGGGCTATTTCTTCCTCCCGACGAGACTAGAATATCCCTTTAGAGCTCGGGCTATATCCTTCCTCCCTACGAGACTAGAACGTCCCTTTAAAGTTTAGACTAAGTAACTACTCCCGACGAGTTACAATCGCCTCTCTCGAGTATAGGCTAGGTAGTTACTCCCGACGAAACTAGATTATCCTTCTAAAGCTTATACTAGGGGGTTAGTCCCGACGAGTTAAGATCCCTCTCGTTAAGCTTAGGCTAAGTAGTAGCTCCCGACGAGCTAAGAGAGGTACTTTTAGTAGGGCTCTAGTAGGTTACGCCCCCTCTCGTCGGGTTACGTAACCGGAAGTATAGATATACTAATCCGAACGCTAGATAGGGGCGGGGAGGTCGTCGGCCTAAACCTTAATATCCGAGTATATCGGTATACTAAAGGCTAGTTCTTTAATACCTATTATAAGTTATTAATTTATCGTTAGGCGGAACGTAGGGCTTACCGCTCCCCTACTACCTATCTCCGTCTACCTTCCCGGCCTAACCGCCTAATAACATCCTTTACAGACTTATTTCCGTCCCTATTACCCTATATAGAACCTTAGTTCGTAGACGTTATACTGTATAGGCTATAGTACCGCCCCCTTACCTCGTTACTTATACTTATACTTCCCTTTACTACGAGTTATAACTATCCTACTTACAACCTCCCCCTTTAGATAATAACTCGAATAATGTAATAGTAAAGTCGACTATCGAGCCCCTCGGATAGTCTATTCCTACCCGGACGACGTAAACGCTTTTACTATATCTTACCTCGGCTAGTAAGGGCTAGTAAGTACGCTACGCTATACCGGGTCCTGGCCTCCCCCCCTCCCTCGCCCTTTACATCGTAGCTTAACTAATAAACTACGCTCTAGTAACGGCGGCGAGACCGTCTTTTACCCCTACGATAGACGCTCCGCTAAGGAGGAGATCTCTATAAGCCCCGAGACGGGTATGCTGCTCCTCTATAAGCATAGGGATAATTGTATACTAGTAAGTAGCTATATTACCTTCTTTTAAAGGAAAGTTTTAATACATTTTAATAGTACGAGGGCAAAGAGGTAACTACCGGCGAGAAGTAGATCCTAAGGACGGACTTATATATTAGGAGGTAATCTCTAAGCTATATAGAGATAGTAAAGTCTTCTCCGGTCTAGGAAAATAGGTCCTGCTATAAGATGTAATTATAATACCCTCTTCCCTAGTAATATACCGCTTTAGTAGTAGATATAAAAACAGCCCTTTTAGATAAGATATACCTATAGTACGAAGATCCCTAGGCTTTACTTTAAGATATAGTACTAAATGTTAATTATCTTACAATTAGCTTACTATCCCATATAGCAATAAGCTATTAGTAAATATTACCGGTATTATAACCTAAACTACAAATTACCTATTATATATTATATACAGGCTTTATATCCTTAGCTTTAACTATATATATAACGCCCGTACGCGCATTACGTAAATACCGCTTACGTATAGAAAAGGGCTATGTTTAAAAAAATCTTCGCTTTTCTATACTCCCGGATAAAAACCTCCGGTCTACTTACGTAACTAATAAATAGTAAAGTAAAATAGTAATTAGAGCTAAGCCTTACGCCCTTAATAACTTACTTATTAGGGATTCCTTATCGGATCCTATTACCTCCTCCTCGACTCTAATTATCTCCTTATCGGATCCTATTAACTCCTCCTTATTAGATCCTATTACCTCCTCCTTAGATCCTATTACCTCCTCCTTATCGGATCCTATTATCTCCTCGTCGTATCCTATCACCTCCTCCTTATCGGATTCTATTACCTTTACCTCGGATCCTATTACCTTATCCTTATCGGATCCTATTATCTCCTCGTCGGATCCTATTACCTCCTCCTTATCGGATCCTATTATCTCCTCGTCGGATCCTATTACCTCCTCCTCCGATACTATCCCCTCCTCCTCGACTCCCTTCCTTTCCCGGCAGCCTCCTATCCCCTTCGTTATCCCCTTACCTTATAACTATCTCCTACGTATATAATACCTTGTATATACTAGGGATTCCTCGTTAAAGGTAAAGATATCCTAAAGCCTACCCCTTATATTACTATTATTAAAATAACCTGGCCGCCTTCTTAAGCGCCGACTCTCTAGGAAGCTTAAGAAAGTCTTACTTAAACTCTATCTCGGAGTTAATATCTAGTAACGGACTTATATCTATAAACGATACTATAGGGGCGGTTATAACGTATAAGCTATTATCCTCCGCTATATCTATAAGACTCGGCTTACTATAAGCGCTAGTCTCGGTAGAAAGTAAGAGTATCTATAGGATCGTACTAAGGGTAGACGTCGGTACCTTAGCGATAGTCTCTAAGTCGAGGAGGGATAGTTCCTCTAAGTAGTTGCTAAACCTAGAGATAATAGACTTAACGAGTAGAAGCGTCTATTACTTTAAATTTCTCTCGTCTTTATCGTCGTCGTCGCCCTCGTACTCCTTATCCTCGTCGTCCTTATCCTCCTCGTTACTCCTACCATAGTAAAAGAGGTTTAGAATTTTACTACGGTAGATAACTTAACCGTCCTCTATACGGGTATATACTTCTTTAATATCCGCTTCCTACCGGAAAGTCCCTTACTACTGGAAAGTCCTATCCGCTTTAGTACTTCCAGTAGTACCGGCGCTCTCCCGAGGTATGTTAGCGATATATAAGCTAGTATTAACCCCCCGATACTGGGCCGTAAAGCCGTCCGTAAGTTCTCCTAGTATCTCTAGAAAAAGCTAAGGGAAGTTGATTAGGAGCCTAGTATATCCGTTAAGTTAGCTAAACCTAAACTTACCGTTTGGGAGGGTATACGGTTATCGGGACTCGTACCGCGTAATATCTACCTCTTCGTAGGTAATCTGGTATATTACGGCTACGAAGGGGCCGAGAACCTTACTATCCCGTAACCTAGCCCCCTAGATATAAATATTATGGAAGTACTTCTTTAGCGTATTAGCTTCCTATCTAAGCTTCTCCTATAACTTATATAAGGTACCTATATAGGGCGTAGATATAACGAAACCTATCTATATCTCGAACTTAGTACCGATCTCGTACTAAGCTATAACTCGCCGTATAGTAGTATCGTATTAACACTTAATCTTCCTCGCCCGCTTAAGAAGACTCGGGTTTAAATTATTACTAAATCGCTCTATAATTCTCTTGTTAAAAGGAAGGTTATATCCCTCTAGCTCGTCGAAGGCTTCCTTCTTAACCAGGTCGTATAACTTACCTAAAGCTAAGGTCGAGTACCTTATCTTTCTACCCCTTTTTTCTATAAAATATAGCTAGTATAAGGGTTCGTACCTCTTCTTATCCTAAGGAGCTAAGATACCTATTTTAACGTAGTTAACAGCTATAAAGTACAGCTATACGAGCTCTAAACCTATAGCCGGGTTAACGTCCGGTAGATAATAATATTAAGGGAAGTAAAAGACTTATACTTTTTACTCTTTAGACTACAAATATCTAGGTCTACAGCCGCTATATATATATAGGTAATTAGGGGTAAAGTATTATTCTTTATAAAGTCTATAAAGAAAGCTATAAGACCCCCGACCGTAACTCCTCCCTCTTCCTTTCTCGGCTTAAAAGGTATATAGTTTATAGGTATATACCCCTATTCCGTCGGGGTTGGAAGTAGCCTCTTATCCTAGATAACGAAGAAGTTATCGCTATCTAGATCGCTACCAGAACACATTCCCGGAACGTTTCTATCACCGCTAAGCGGGAAAACTATAACGTTCTTAATATAGCGAAGGGCTAGAACGTCTATCGCTTCGATAACGCGTATATCTTCCGGATAAAGGGATAGGTTACAGCCGATAATATAAATACCCGTAACGACGCGAAACTTAGTCTCGCTCTTAGGGTCCGATATCTAGAGAAAGACCTAAGGGAGCTCGGAGATCGAAACCTTTCGGGGACCTTCGATCGACCTCTTATAGCCTCGTAGGGTACTAGTCTTATCGACGTAACCTAGTATAAACGTACTCTACTTAACAATTAACCTTATCTTCTCCTTTAGAAGCTTAAGCGACTAAGATCTCTAGAGATATAGTAACGTATAGATAAAAAGCTCGTTTATAAACCTATTCGTAACTATATCCTTAATTACTAAGGTTATTTAATTCTTATCGATATACCGCCCGAATAGGTTAATTATATTAGCCGGGTCCTTTATAACGGCATCGTAGTTCGATATCTACTCCTATAAGATCTCGATAAATAACCTATTAGGTACCCTAAGCGAAGATAATATAGGGATCGTCTATCTATTAAAAGTTATATATACGTACTAAAAGTAGCGGATAACTTCGAGACCGTTAAATTCGGCTTCGAACTTCTCCTAGGACTTTCGTATATATACCTTAGTCCCCTTAACGCCGGGCTAGGTTATAAAGACTCCTTTACAACCGGCTATACGAAACTATATAGCTAATAGAGGGGACGGAAGCTTCCAGTCGTCGGCGATTATTTTAGCTAGGAAAGGGGCGATCTTTCCTACGCCGTTAGTAAAGTAGTAACCGCCTCTTTCCTTATCCTAAATCCTAACGATCTTTACCGTAATTCCTTAGACCGGCCTCGTCGTTAACAAGTACTAGCCGAGTCTTACTATATATTTCGTAACTACTTTAATATAGTTAAACTAACTTATTCGCTAGCGGATCTTCTTATAAGTTAACCTCTCCCTAGTAGCTTCGTTAAAAAAGAATGTACTATTCTCCTAAACTTATAAGTTACCGTAGGCTAAGAACTTTTAATAAACGTTTCCTATACGAATTCCGGCCTTTAGGACTCGATTAACGCGCTTATAGACTAAGTCGTTACAACCGTCGTTATACTCTTAAATATAACCTTCTAGTATCTCGTCGGTAATCTAAATACGGATAAAGTATTCGTAGTAGTCTTTATATTTTCGTAGTATACGATTCGTAGTCTCGATAGTTAGGGTACTATAGATAATTCTAGTCGGTATAATCGTTACCTTACGAACGAGGGTATAGTAAGCTAGGAGATTTACTATTATAGGTAGATACTCTAAAGTAGCTTTATTCTTAATAAAGGATATCGGGTTAAAAATCCGATAGCTATAGTCCGCGGCGTACTCGAGGATAAGTCTCGCTCGCCGATATCCTATTACCTCGATCTTAGAGAGCTTAAATAGTTCGGCTATAAACTTACGACCGATATTATACTTACTTAGGATTCCCTGTAAGATATAAACCTCTAGCTAGTAACGAACGTCGAACGGGAGATGTAATTCTATTACTCCCAGATACTAACTCTACGAGCTACGTTCCGAATACTCCGTTAGAATAGGCTAAAGCTTAGGCTCTCGGTTCGGAAGAAGTACGAGAGTTAAAGTTTCCGAGACTTTAATATTCCAGTCCTAAAGAATAGGCTTAATTATAGAGATAGCTTCGTACTCTTTAATATTAAGGTATAACTAGTAAGTAGTTTATCGGCCGATATTAACGATTTAGGGGTTGCTTTTTAAAGAAACTAGGTACTATACGAGCCCTACTTCGTACTTAATATTAACCGCTCTCTAGTAAAGCTTATAATCGCCTTAGATAAGTTAATTAGCCTTAAACGAATTATCTACTAACGAACGCTTCCTACTAAACTACGGTAGGTCGCGAACGGTAATAACTAGACCTAACTTACTACTATAACTAACTCGGTATAGCTTATTAAGATTACTAAATAAGATCTTAGTTCTATAATATCGGGAAATAAAAGCTAGTCTCTACTTATTACTTACGTTATAGGTGATATTAAAGTAGACTACTATCTTCCTATTCTTAAAATTAAGTAGGAAGCTTAAAGATAGAGCCTTAAGGGACTTCTTTTTAATAACGCTAGTCGGACCTTCTAATACTCCGAATATAAGACCTCGGAGGGGAAGCTTAACATATCCCGGGCAGGGATTACCGAGAGGCGTCTTTAAGTTACTATTACTATACGAAGTAGTAAACTCAACGTAAACCTTAATATACCTATAGCTAGTCTAAATCTCCGCCTGGCTATAGTTAAAGAAGCCTAAATCGGGGAAGGGCTTAAACCGAACCCGGGCCCTCCGGGGTTTAGATTCGTCCAGGTCGATATATACAACATTCCTATATCGCTCGAATAAGGTGTATATATCCCTCGCTATCGTATATTAGGGGATAAAGCGTAGGACTATCGTTAGACTTCTCCCGCGCTAGGACTCGGCGGGTAGTATTAAGGAGTACGGTATTATCCTTTATAGTTTATTTATCTGTATCCTAAACGAGCTACCCCGCGGTAGGCGTCTACCTCTTTAAGTATAGTGTTAAGAAAGGCTATATTAGAGGGGGCTATATTAATTACGGGAAGGCCTAACGTAAGTCGTTATTAGAGTTGGTCTCGCCTAAGGGAGTACCCCGGCTACTCTTAAGGTAGCCTCGATATCGAGACGTTAAAGTAAAGAAGGAAGTATATCGTTATACCGTTTTAGTAAAAATCTATTAGAGAAGCTTTTAGAAGTAGAATAGAAGAATTCGACTTACTTTAAAGGTATAGTTAACTTAGGTAGAAAAAAGTAAAATCTAACCCTAATTTTAGTTAATAGCGGTAACGGCAGGAGCTTAAGGCGGAAGAACTCTATAGGCTTTAATACGCCTAGACTCTAACGGTATATATTAATAATAGTCTACCTAAGATAGTAGCTTAAATATTTAGGAAAGGGTATAGGATAATTATAAGGTAATAACTACTAAAGATACTTAGAAGAGTAGCTAGCGAGAGGCTTCCTTAATCGAAGATAGAGGCGCCTTTAGAGAGTAACGAGTATATAAGGGGAAGAAGAGAGTATATTTAGGAAAGACTAGGGCGTAGAAGAGAGAGAGTATAGTTTGGAAGTACCGAAGGTAGAGGATAAAGCTAACGCCTTTAGGGTACTAGCTGTTAAAAGTAGTTAGTAAGTAAACCGAAGCCTAGGTATCTAAGCTTAGAAAACCTAGGTAACTTAGTTTAAAGTTTATATAGAGGGGGAGTTTAGGTAAAGGGGGGGAGGTAATCGAGGAGTTAAGGGTAAGGGATAGGGGAGGGTTTAAGTACTAGAAGTAGTATAAACTCTAGGCTACTTCTACTCGCCGTCGACGAACTTAGGCCGGCGAGGAGGCTGTAGTATTAAGAGAGAGAAAGTAGTAGGAAAAATGTTAACAACTTAAAGAGCTCGTAATAATAGAAATATAAAAGCTAGTATTATATACCTTTAAGATCTGCCTATATATGTATAGCCTATCCTGTTACTATTATTTCCGTAGAGGAATACTACTAGTACTTCGTCGAGGGTATAAGGACTTATTCGTTAGGGCGAGAAAGATCCTAATCGCCTTTAGTATACCCGGGCTTCTTCTTAGCTAGTTATAATTACCAGATAATCGCCTTACTAATAGTATTAACGCTTAAACGGGGCCGGGAGTTTTGATAAAGGTAATACGGTCGATTCGTAGGCCCGGCTTAGGATTCCCGTCTTTCGAGTACGCGTGCTTTCGCCTTGTCGGTACGATTATAGCGCTTTAAAACTCGAGTCGAACGGGACTGTCGGTAATCTAAAAGAACTAAAGAAAGGTTTAGTAGTAGTAGTAGTAGTAGTAGTTTAGTAGTACGGTAGTAGTAGTTTAGGGGCTATAAAAATAGGCGGGGCGGCGAAGACGCCCTTAGCCGTTAGGAGTTATATATATACCTTCCTACTACCCGTTCCTTCCCTTAATACGCTCTTCCAATATTCTAGATTACTTAGTAGGGCTAAGAGGAATGCCCTGTAAGTTATATATCGCCGGCCTATTTTTGTTTTTTTTTGTCAGAATGCCGTTTGTTAGTGATCCTGTACGTAATTAGCTTAAGATATTTGTAACGGGAGCTATCCGTTAAATCTATACAGCGACTAGTACCTACCCGTAGGTAATATTAATATAGATTTATATACTTTATTAAGATAAAAAACGGAACCTAAAGTGTATAATAGATATTATACGTACCGTTTCTGTCTTTATAGCTGTTTATAGGCCTTAGTACAGCCCTCCGCCGTAAATACCTAACCCTTAGTTGGAAGGGGAGCCGCTATTAAGTCTCCTCTAGTAAATATTAAGTTAAAGGAGCTGGGCAGCTTTTCTATACCTACGATATAACTACCCTCCGCCCTTACCTACCTAACGTAAAATTATACCCTCTTTTTTCTAGTAACCCCCGATACTTCCATACTACTATACTACCCTAGCTACCGCCCTAACTGGTCTAGATTTACTTATATAGGTATAGAGTGTAATACCTTACCTATCTTAATACTTATACGCCTTTATCGTTAATTAACTCTAGATTAGTTGCCTAATATCCGTATAAGTAGTATATATTAAGCCGTTACCAGATTCTACCGGTTAAAAATCTTTCCGGAGTTCCTAATATATATCTCGTTAGTAACCTAATATCTACTAAGGAGGCTACTAAGGAATAAATATAATCTATCGTAAGTCGAGAGCCGCCTTAATCGATTTCTATCTCTATATTAATCTTACGCCGCCTACTAATATCTCTTCGTAGGGAAGAAGACTTACCATTACGCCTAGCGTATCTAGTCCTACCTCCTATAGAAGAGACTCCTTCTTACCCTAGCCGATCGAGTACTCGCTAGTATATATCCCCTTTATCTCGAGCGCCCGCTTTACTATATTCTTAACGTACATCTCTACCTTTTCTCTCTCCCCCTTAACCTAACGGTTATAGATAATACTCTCGTAGAAGTTTCCATCTCTAATATAAACGAGAATATTAGTAAATAGCCTAAGTTTATCTATCTCCTTCTTACTTACCTCGATAATATCGGCGAGTTTACTAAACGGGATAGCTATATTAGTACTCCCTGGAGATATTAGCCCTACCTATCCCTAATACTATAGCTTAAATATCGCCTAAACTTACAGACTTCGTCCCTATCCTTACGGAGAGTAAGTATAAACTAAAGGGACTCCTTCCGCGCCGACTAGAATAGCTTTTACTCCCTCTCGTCCTTAGTAAATTTAAAGTTACCGCCCTTATTAGCCTTTATAATCCTTTAGATTAGGCTAATATTCTTCTTAACGCCGGCTTTAGTCCCGGAGAATTTGAAAAAGAGAGTCGGTAGCTCCTTCTATACCCGCGGGGCGGTAGCGCCGCCTATATTAACTACCTTTATCTATACTTCGTCTATAATCTCTATAGTAGCTACGGGGATTCCTGTCTGTATAACCTTGGCTGCGGTAAATACGGTATCCCGAATAGACGGGAAGGTAACGACGGCGACCGAAAACTCTTCGGGGATAACGGAAAACTTAAGTATAGCCTCCGTTACCAGCCTTAATATCCCCTCGGATCCTATAAATAAGCTATTAAGATTATACCCGGTAGACGACTTACGCGGGCGTTATCGTATCTTAATAATAATACCGTCCGCGAGAACGACTATTAAGTTAATAACCTAGTCCTTTATAGTACCGTACTTAACGGCGTTAGTTCCGGAATAGTTAGTCCCGATTATACCTCCGACTTTTATACTTAGTCCTGTAATATATTAGTATTTATCTTATAGATACGGCTACTACCGAGGAGCGCGACGAACTAGGGTCGATAGGGAAGAAGAGACCGCTACTTATCTTAGCTAGCTACTCGTTTAGATCCTGCTAACTAATACTAGGCTGTATAATAATATCTATATCCTCCTTATTAAATTAGATAATCTTATCTATATAGGTAAAGTTAATACTAATACCCCCGAATAGCGCCGAAAAGTTCCCTTCGAGACTCGAGCTACTCGAATAGGGGATAATAGGAATCCGGTACTTATAATATACTCGCGTAATAGCTACGACCTACTTTATCGACCGGGGATACGCTACGGCGATTAAAAGCCCCTCCGGGTTAACGGTTAACTATTCCGAGTAGCTATAGGCGTATAGATCCTCCGGATCCGTTAAGATGTAATCCGGGTTTACAAACTCCTAGCGGATTTCTTTAAAAGCCTTAGAGTATATTAGTTACCGGACCTCTCGGAAAGGGGGGGAAGACGTAAGGCCGGCTTAATATACCTGCTCTATCTTATATATACTCGCGTACTTAGGCGTATCCGGCCCTCCGTTAAGTAGTATAGTACTAGGGAAGCTTCTATACCGAAACTCGGATACGCCCTAGCCTATTAAGCTAGCCGTAATAGTAATAGCGTAAATATTAAATAACGACTAGACCGAGGTAACGTAAGGCTCGTAGTAGCCTCCAGCGGCGGTACGCCGGAGAAGGGATATCGTAAAGCGCTACCGGCTAGCGATATATAGGCCGCGAAGGGCGGCCGTTACAGCTACTAATCGACCGAAAAGTATTACTCTTATCGCGAGGCGTTTTACCGATATATAGGATAACCTTAAAAGTCGTAATAAGCGATCCTTATATAGTACCCGGGATGAGATCGGTAGTACAGCTCTAAGATAGGGATTAGTTCGTTTATTCCTAAATCGGAGCTGAAACTTAAAGCCGCCCCGGTTAATACGGATTCGTTTTTTTTTTTATTTTCGCCTAGGGGATTAATATACTTTTTTTTTTCGCCCGCCTAACCGGGAGAATTTCCGGCGATAGTCCCGTAGTCCTTAATCCTTTTACCGGTAGTACCGAACTCGTTCGAGGCTTAAGATAGTCCGATAATAGCTACGTTTTACCTAGTCCTTTTTATAAGCGGTACCTTTAGTAACGGGGTCTTTAACTTTCGATAACGGTCGCCCCGAGATCGTACTTAAGTATACTCGGGTACGTATAATAAATAGACGGTAGGTAGATTACGGCTTAATTTTATATCTCCGGGTAAGGAATAAATCTAATTAGGAACGTTATAACGAGGAGGAAGGTCGAAGACGGGCCTATAGTAAGTAGTAAATATTACCCTAAGCCGCCGTTTTATATATAATAACGGGCTAGCGAGACGATTACTACTTAGTAATAACTCTCCTAGGGATCGGGGTAGGAATAGTTTATTAGGTCTCGCCTCTTATACGAAAGACTCTTAAAAGAAAAAGCGCTTCTAACGATTCTATAACCGGCGGCGGATATAGTATATATTAGTAAAGAAGTACCGGTAACCTAATTAAGGATAATATAATCCGATAGCTGCCTCTTATTCGCCTTCGTCTTTAAAGGGAAGTAGTAATAGAAGCTAGGTAGATCGTATTATAGGGTAAAGGTTAGGGGAGAACGTAGAGAGACCTTAGAAGCGGCGGTAGCGGATATAGATAGTTTAATAGTCGGATAGAATAGCTTTAACTCGGGAGACTATCGAGAAGACCTAACTAATAAATAGAGGATATACTTTGCTGATTATATATATACCGAGTAGTAGTACGTACCTAACTAGCGGCGAGACTAAGGGGAGCGGAGGAAGGCTAGAAGTAGAGAGCCGGTCTCCTATCCTACGGCCTCGACTAGTACTAGGTACCGAAGGGGCTAGTTAAGTACTCCCGACGAGCTAAAATAGCCTTCTCTCGAGCTTAGGCTAAGTAGCTACTCCCGACGAGTTTAGAGAGATACCTTTAGTAGGGCTATTTCTTCCTCCCGACGAGCTAGGATAGCCTCCTATAAAGCTTAGGCTAAATAACTACTCCCGACGAGTTAAGATTACCTCTCTCGAGTATAGGCTAGGTAGTTACTCCCGATAAGCTTAGGGAGGTACCTTTAATAGGCCTAGGTAAGTACTCCCGATAAGTTAAGGAGGTACCTCTTATAGGGCTATCTCCTTCCTCCCGACGAGCTAAGATCTCTTTTATTAAGCTTAGGTTAGGTAGTTCCTCCCGACGAGCTAAGATCCCTCTTATTAAGCTTAGGCTAGGTAGTTACTCCCGATAAGCTAAGATAGCCTCCTCTAGAGCTTAGGCTATATCCTTCCTCTTAACGAGCTAAGAGAGGTACCTTTAGTAGGGCTAGGTAAGTACTCCCGACGAGTTAAGGAGGTACCTTTTATAGGTTTATATCCTTACTACCGACTAGTTAAGATAGCCTCCTCTCGAGCTTAGGCCAGGTTATTAAGTACTCTTAACGAGTCGAGATAGCCTCTTGTAGAGCTTAGGGTTAGGGTTAGGGTTAGGGTTAGGGTTAGGGTTAGGGTTAGGGTTAGGGTTTAGGGTTAGGGTTAGGGTTAGGGTTAGGGTTAGGGTTAGGGTTAGGGTTAGGGTTAGGGTTAGGGTTAGGGTTAGGGTTAGGGTTAGGGTTAGG